>UZAN01044217.1:22243-37334 GCA_900618425.1 Echinostoma caproni | reverse complement strand
CGTGCAATGCTGCGTAGACAGCAGTGTTCAAACACCGACAGTCTATCTTTGTTCTGTTTCCTTAGTGGCCAAGTTTCTGTGTTATATAGCAGAACTGGCCAAACTACTGCAGCATACACTCGACCCTTCACAAACAACCGGATGTCGCGACGGCGCCACAGATGTCTCAAGTTGCAAATGCGAATCGAGCAATTTGTGCGCTCGCCGACACTTCATCTGTGATGCGTCCGCCACGGGAGATTTTGCTGCCCAGGTAGCAAAACGTGTCTGCTTTCTCAGCAACTTCCTCAGTCAGGGTGTGGCTGGTGACTGGGCCAACTCAGTCTTATGGTAGCATTTCACACCTTGAAGGTGCGAAACGCATACCGAACTTGGCCACACTGGTGCTCAAACTATTCAGAAAAGCTTGGAACCTGTTCCTTTTCCCACACTGAACCCAGGAGTTTTGTTTACTCCAAATCCAAGGCTAAACCTCCATCCTTAAAAACCGATGGGGACAGTTCGTCGGGGCCGAAAGCCTCATACCTTTTGAGATAGCTTATTTCTCGGGTAACCTTTATTTCCAGTAGAGGACTGATGTCAACTGGCAGTATTTGCACAGTTGAATCGGGGAGGTCTAATGCTGACGAAGGCCGGCTGAACTGAAAACCCAACAGATATAAATTATCTGTCTTCCCCTTGAATTTGCTCTTAACGTTTCAATCTTTATTCTGCACTTCTATCCAAACATCAATTAAAACAGGCGCATGAAAGTGCATGGTTAATACTAGTAAAACTGAAACCGACACACCGTACTATATCGTTATTTTATGTTATTCACTGCCTCAACACAATTTATTCACATTCTTGTTAGCAGTCGAATATCAGTTACTTATCTCAATGATATACCCAATAAGCTTGTGTTTCTAGATTGCTTATTGGTCGTTCGTATGGCTATCTTACTGACGAAGTTTTGGAATGCAATTCAAACGCAGTCCGATGACATTACCGATTTCCCATACCAAATCTTCATGAAAACACTTCCACGGGTCGTGGAACAAGCGTGCAAGTTGGCTCAGCAACTTTACGTTCATCGTTTCAAATTACCCGCAGAAGACTTGCCAACAGAGAATCAAGTTTGCGATATTTGTTCAGAAAATATCCTTTTTCCGCTGTTACCCTCACCCCGGCCCCACATTCTTGCATCTATCCCAACCCAGTAGCCATCATGACCTATTTTCCTCAATCCAGATAGATCTCCCTCATCTTCGGAATTTTGAGCAAACGAATGATGGAATTCCCGTTCCGAGAACCTGATGATACGCCAAAACCGAAAAAGCTTTTCATGCAACCAGTCCCCTTTAACAATTTCATGGGAGCAAAAAGAAGCATCATGATTACAGGATGTGTTGAATTCAACTATTTCGTGGTAGTTTCATCCGCTGTGTACATACTTTCAGATCACGTTTGGTTAAAAGAGTGACAGGTTTGGGGACACGCGAACACACACGGGAACGAGAAATCAATCAATACGAAGGCCAAAGGTCACTTATATGAACCGGATTGGACATAAGGGCAGGGAGCGGAATCACTGCAGGGTGGGGGCAGGGGGAGGGAAGGAGGAGGACAGTGACACTTACCAGCTGGTAGCGCGAGGCTAACCACAAATTCGGTCTGTTTACACAAATAGTTGAATTGAACACATCCTGTGATCATGATGCTTCTTGCTCTCATGAAAAAAGCTTTTGTTTTGCGTCCTACATCACGTTCGGGCATAGAACAAAGGATGAATAAGAAGCAGGCAGATTCTCTGATATGATTCTTGTGTAGTATACAGTATACTCCTGGCCAAGTCCGGTTCGAATAGGTGTCTTGCGAAAGACTAACCCCATTTGATAGTCGTATTACATATGCAGAATTGATCATGTGTTTTCATCAGATTAGCATACAAAACGGTCATTCTCATCCACGCTCAAACAATTATATTCCCAGCTCATAATTGTCATGAGAGTCTGCTAGTCAGTTGATTCGCCCCAATCTGTTCCCAAGCGGTAAGACTTACAGGGAGCGTTTCACTGTGTTACATTCATCCTTAACGCGATTCCGTGATGCGTCATGTCAGATACGTATTCTACCGGACCCGGAATTTGTAAAATGCAACCGAAATCATCCAATCCGTAAGTTCACTTATGTTGTTTGGCATTCTTCTTATGTTTTTGATTTCTGAAAATATTGGTTGCCTCAATCGGATTCCAAACCATGCATTCATCCAGCGCACGCTATGCGAGCTGAGCTACTAAGCCACACCAATACCACTGGTATTTTGCTCATTTGGATCACCCATCCAACTCACAGAGGCGTATGACATCCACCAGTCATTCGGGGGATTGATGGGAAAACCTATTTTGGCGGTCGATTTGTTCGTTTGGCTACTCGACCGTACTGTTTCAACTATTCACGACTGTTATTGTCCCGGTAATTGCTTAACTCAAGTCACTCCTGTTGCCCATCTTTCTCTGAGTTGATGACTCGCTTCGTATTGATCACTTTGTAACGACCCCCAAAACTGATTGCTATCACGATCCAAGCTCCAGCGCTGTTCATCAAATCCACACTTATCTGATATGGTCCTAAATTTAGCTCATCACACATGTGTTTGGGTTGCAGATTTGTAACGCATCACCTCCTAAATTGTTGTTAATAGCTTTCTTGAACGTGTGGACCTATGTTGCTGCGTTTAACGGGCTGGACTCCTCGTCCACTGCATAATAGACATTTGCCGATGGTTTCTGTGCCCATTTAATCGCCCTCTATTCTCTGGAGAAAAAATTGACCCAATAAACTAAGCAATGTCCGCATCCACTTCCATTATTACATGTTTATCGAAAAATTCTGAATCGCTAAAGTTCATTCCCAGATGAGCGAGACCTGGTTCTTACCCGAAGAAATACAGTCAAAATAGGTAATTCCTAAGGTATCCACTAGGAATGTTCTACTCGATACCTTTTCATGATTAGGTTAGTTCCAGGGCGAAAGCCCACCATCGGGTATGTAACTTGCTTGATGATCTCGTTACTATGATTGGTTTTCTTGGGATGACCAAGATGACTTCAAGAAAATCATGCAGTTTGATGAGGTCCCAGCCTTAGTCGGCTTCTTTTTTCGAGTGCACCGCTGGTTTTAGCACAAACAAGTGTGGACTGCAAGGTTCACGTTCTCCAGGCACATTCTGCTCCAACTGTCGTATTCCGCCCGTTCTGTTCTTTTTTGTGTTGTTGTTTTTTGCTCCAGTCTTACGATCATTCGGATTTAATTGTTTCACAGATTTCGAAATTTGTCCTCAGTTCCAATGTTAATATCTACTCAGCAATGCATTTCAAATAGGACTCATTAGGTATATTCCACTCCGAATCGGTTGACTCGCATACTTTCTGGCGTGACTACTGCACACACTTTTGTAATTCAGATGGGGCAGTGGAACTCGGTCTGTAGAGCAGACTCACCGTTTGGGCGAAGGAGACGTTACTATTTGACATTCAAACTGAATAATCTTTTCAATATGAGTTTATTTCATTATTTCATGATTACCTTTACTGTTTCATTGTTCTTGCTTTCTTGTGTTAGTTAATGAGTGCTCATCCTATCTGACTTATTGGTTTTCACTTTTCGGTTTTCCCATCACCTTCCTCTTTCGTGAAACTCACCGATCTCGGTTTAGCAAGGTGTATGCAAACATTGGACCCATGTTGTGGAGTTTCTTTTCGACGTTGTAGTCTTTGCGGTCGTGTTGCAGTGCCTATTCCAACACAGGGTGAGTCTCCTGTGGTTTCCTAGTTTGCATCCGCGTACTCGTTAATCGGTCCACGAAAGAGGTTTAGTTACAGTTCAAATCCGACATTTGAATCTCTCCTCCACCCCTATCGTTTTCATCCCGTTTGCTCTGATGCTTTCTTTCGCCATGTAAATTGCCTGATCACCTTTCCTACACTTACTACATTTGTCCACAAGAACCGTCGACAGTCAGTTAATACTCATCTCTATTTCGTGAATCCGTTGTTTGATCCAACCCATTGTGTGATAAATCGATAAAATAAATCTTTCTCCAGGGGCGTTTCGGACATATCGATCCGTGTGCGTGTCTGATAAACGAACTTCTAATCCATCATGCATTGGTTATGTTTGTTTTATAAACCAGGCACATTGTAGTAATTTCTTGATCGATATTCGCTTCGATCGGTCAGCACAGTTTTGCCCAGCAACCTACCCCAGGATACTGCTGATTGCCGCTCATCTTAACCTTAATCTTGCTCAATAACACATAATAATTTCACGCATGATTCAATTAGTAAATGGATTTTATTACACATAAGTTCTAGTTCATCCTCCTTCGTTACACGACTCAACCGAGGAGCGGAACCGCTTCTGCAATGCTTTTTACCTGTTCAGGTGATCCCTTTGTTGCTCCGAATAAAACGGAATTCAGCATGGAGTGGAAGCAAATCGTGATCTAACCATACTCCCTGCTAGTTGGTTTTAGATTCCGGCTCATTGTCAAACGGTAACAATTTTGCCAAAGTTTAATTCCCTCCGATCTCTTCTGCACAAGTTTCAAGCGTTTTCCAGTTCTGTTCCAGCACGGATAGTACTTTGAAGCATTTTAACCCTCGTGTCACACATGCAACAGTGCTCAGAATGTGTGAAAAGCAAGCCGCAGCTCCAGCAGCAATTTAAGGCTAAAAACTTAAACCACTTGATAGACATTATTGAAATGAGATCCCATCATGTTCAATGTATCTGTGTAGCGGTGATCGCAGTTTAATAAACTTGGCCGTTTTTGTAGAATTTATTTATTGAGATCTGGTGAGACATCACGGGAACTCATGCTTAACGTGGGTACATGATCTGATAATCAAAGGCAAAATTTAGCTTTCGATATAAAAAAGAACGTTTTCCCTCTCAAGTTTGTTCCCAATGATCCATTTTGTGACCAAGTTGTAACCTGTTTATATCACTTCATGACTCGGTCAATAGAGCCGGGGGGGTCTTACAACGACACCTGACCTGCCCATAAACAGATTGTACCCCTCCCCCACCGAGACTGCTGGCTTTTCACAATTCAGTCACACACACAAAACAAACGGTTATTGTCTATTGCCTTCCGATATATTCAGCTGTGTGCTCTGATGAATCTCGGTTTACACGACCGTTTGCTAATATTGTCACTCACCACATTGGTAACTCGATCCCTGAATTCGCCAATTGTTATTTCTGGATTCAACTCCGACGTTCACTGACACACCATCGTTTTTTTTGTTACCCTCTCTCTACAACAGATCGACCGTCCGTTTGGAGAATGGGTGTTGTACATCCTATGTGTATCTTTTGCGATGTGATTCTCGTTTGGGAAGAATTCTGACGATCCCGGTCTCCGACAGGACGCGCTTTTTGTACATTTCAGTCTGTAAACAATCCCCTGTCTGCAATTTGTTTCTACTCCCTCCTCTCCCCTGTGACATAAATCAATTATGTAAATCTATTTCCAAATATACCACTACTATTTACTTCGCATGACTCGTCCCATCCAGTTTATCCGCGCTGTACTTTGCCAAGCCATTCGATCTCATTCGGTTTTTTCTCTCTCGCATTACAGTGCTTGTCCACGCTCCCGGGTATATGGACATATTTGTGGATGAGAGTGTGAAAAATTCACGCTATGAGAAAATATGCTATCTGGGCGAGGGTCAGTTCGCGAATGTATTCCTCGCGAGGGATTTGAATCGTGGCGGTCATCTGGTAGCCATCAAGAAGGTAAATTGTCGTTGTATGTTCCGTCTTTTGTGCAACATGGTGCTTTACAGCCAACCCAATTTCTTTTCAAATTCTTTATCAACTTATTCTTCTTTCAAATCATTTCCAGCCTTCACTATTGGTAACTGAATCTATGGTACCTTGGTCACTGATAAAATCATTTGAACATGGTATGTGGTGATTTAGCTGAGTGTACAAGGGTCTTATAAATCATTCAAACACATCTTTGTTAGAATTGTTTCTTTTAACCTTTATGCTATCAATAATTCTGCCTCTATAAAAAGATCAAAGGAGCTTCTTTCATGATTTGAAAATCTGTTAATAGTGATTCACAATGAACTCACAAATTTGGGACTCCCCATCATTTTCAGAACGATCGTTAAATCAAGGTCGTTTTCTGGTCGGTCCATGGATTGCCCATATGGTTATCACTATAACGAAACAAGAAGCTGGTGAAACCAAGAGTTCTCGGTATATTAATGTAAAAAGATCTGTACGGCAAACCCTAAGAGCCTCCAAGCTTGAATCTACCATTACAAATCTTGTCCGGTGCTTCAACATAAATGAAAGTAGTATTTGTATCATAATTTTGTGAGAACCACGAACGCGTGTACTCTTTGGGTTGGTGAGAGGGGGAAGCAGAAAACCGAATAAGGAAGACTATTTGGTCCTGGGTTAGAACAGTGTTGAAAATCCCTGTTCGCAACTCTACGGATAACTTTCTCCCACCATCTACAGGGAGGAATGACAGATGGCAACCAATGCGAAGCCCGTATTGANCGCAACCAAGGAGGGCAGGTGTTAATTTTGTCAAGATAGTCAAGTTCTTATCTGGATCATTTTTTGAATTGAGCCCCTAGTGACGTTGGTCGCTAATATAACTAGCCAAACTGTGATGGAGCGAAAAATCGAACATGGTTTCATAATCAAGTTCGTGGGTTTCACTCCAGAAAGACTTCAACTAATCCTAAAGAATAGCTGCAAGCCCATCGACCACCAGTGTGAATAGACCTCTGACTTTCCTTGTTATCAGCGTTAAGTTACTTCAAGTAAATTTGTTTTAATGATGAATTCGTCGTGTAAATGCGGCGTAAGCTGATAAGCTGGAAAGCACTAGACAGTTGTTTCGACCTGGTTGAGTCTTATCAGCAATGAGCGAATCGATCGACCCAACTGGGGATCGAACCCGAACTCCACAGATAGAACGCAAGTATACTACCCACTTGGAAACCGGGCAGTAGATCAGACCGTTTCCCATTTTCATTTACACGATATAGTACAATCCATGTATGCGAGGTTGTTTCTAATGTCGGTCCTCGCTCATCTTAGCACTAGCCTCCAGGGTTGGAAACTTCCACAACCTGATTATTTGTTGAGTGAGAGTAATGGAGGGTTTGATTTGTTTATGTGATGAAAAGCTGAAAAGTGGGTAGTATGCTTGCGTTCTTCTTATGAGATCCCGGGTTCCATCCCCAGTTGGGTGGATGAATTTGCGCACTGCTGATAAGACCCAACCAGATCGAAACGACTGTCTAGTGCTTCCCAGTTTTTGAACTCACGTCTCGTTTACACGATGAGTTCATCATATGAACAAATCAAATCCTCCCTCACTCCCACGCAATAAATTTCGTTTTATTCCTTCTGTTCTACTCACAATCCATCACAAACTGGGCAAGCTCATTACGGAGGAACGGATAGAATGGGAGTATCGGCTGAATTTTCAGCAATTCTATCCGCTGACTAAAAGCTCATCACATAAACTACTGGGCTAGAGTATCGTATCACGTCCCGCTGATGAATAAGAGTATGAATTTGATTACTTCAGTACTTCTGCGGTTGTATATCCTCTTCGATTAGAGCTGTACTTTTCCCGTTTATTCTATCTGGTCAATTATTATCCGAACGTATTTCTCACTCCTTAACCTCCCATACCGAGTGTCGTGCATATAGACCTCTTAGCCTTACCGAATCGATTAGTCCATCATAGCTCATCATTAAATTTAGGTTGGTGAAAACCCGGGACACGCAAACAAACAGACTGTAACACTGATTCAAAGTATGCTGAAAGTAATCATAATTTTCCGAATTGGGTTTCTTTTCTATGCGTAAGTTGCCTACCTGTGATAAACAAAGATGAAGATTATTTCCAACCATTGGTAAAGATGTGTTGCTGCTCTAGTTGCGTTTCTTTTGTGTGCAAGCGACTTGCGCATACAAGTGGTGGTGGGTGGTCACCTTGAACCAAGTCAAAACGTTCCCTCAATCGTGTTATGCATTTCCATTAGTGTGGTTCGAATTGCTTCAGATGAGAATCCATTCCTGAGTTATTAAGCAGTTTCCAAATAAATGTGGTCGTTTTTCCTTACGTTGTTGGTCATCTTAAATCCGGGTTCTCAAGCGGATAAATCAAATCATCACACAGTTGACCGATGTCACTTGCGAGTTTTATCTTCTTACATGCACATCGCATTCCCGTGACTGATAAAAGAACAGAATTGTTGACAGACACCAGTCGTGTGTTTCAGACAACGCGCATCTCGTAAATGAAATAAATGTATTTTTACTTCAGATACGATGGAAATGTTTGTGATAACCAACAAGGAGCACTGGACAGCTGTCTCGGCCTATTTGGGACTTGTCGGCAGTCTGTACTTTTTGTATCAGGACTCGAATCGCGATTCTCCAGACTGGGACTTCAAACCCTTCTCCTTGAGCTACACGGTCGACGGTTGTCACCTTGTGCGAATGGGTCAATCAATTTAGAGTATCAAGCTTGGATTAGCCCTCATGGGGAATTAACAATCTCCCAAGGAGTGAAACCCACACCCAAGACCATCAAGAGTGCCCGGTGCCTCTGAATAATCGAATGGGCTAATCCAAGCTTGATAGTGTAAATTGATTGAGCCATTCATACAAGGTGCTAACCGTCGACCGTGTAGCTGAAGTGTCAGGCAAATCTCTGGGGTCAATACACAGAGTACACAGTCCGACTGTGCATGCATACTACTTTAAGCATTCTGGTCTGATAAGAAGTGACGGCAAAATCGCCACTGCTTTCGGTTTGTTGCCATGACCTCCATTGACTCTAACGCTCCAGTTCCAGAATCTTTTGAGCCCCAACCTAGAAGACGAGGGACGTCTAATCTACCTAATCACGTCCACGTGGCTTTCTCCAGTATGCATCGGCCACTGTGTTTAAGGTGCGGTGAGTTTCATGAGCCGAAGTTTCAGAGGTAGTGAGAGGCAGTGCTAACTGATCGCGCCGTAATACTTTCTGATCCCTAGCACCTTCGATTCCATCACTTCTCTCGTGTTTTTCCAAATCTGTTTTTCAATGGATATTCTTCCAATTTGTCCGCAAAACTCTGCTCTGCATTCTCGGGTTTGTTTGCGTGATTTGTTATTTTTTAAGGGGATTGGTTGGTTGTACAGGTGTATCGGTCTCTCCAACACCCCAAGGTCCAAGACGAAACATCCACTGTATTGCTGTAGACGCAAACAGCACTTAAAAGCTACAGACCACTACCATAAATTTGACTAAAACAAGTAATAATATCATACATGAACATTTACATGATTATATTGGTTCAATCGGGAAAATTGTTGGTTGTTGAGTCATTAAAAAAAGTCATTTTGAAGTGAGTGAACGAGAAGAGGCTGATTATGATTACAAGTAGTCAGAAAGTGGAGAAACAGTTGAGCAGGAAAAATCGATTAACCACAGGGAGAAGGAAGTCGTTAATGCTTACTACCGACTAAGAAAACAATTCATCTGGATAAAGCCAGAAATTGTTGACGCGGATATAGAAAGTTAACGGAATAGGAAATCGGTCAGTCACGGAGGTCAAAAGAGTTACGCAATAGAGAAATAAGAAGGTCGAGGTATCATCGATGGAGTACGGGAGTGGCTGAGATGTATGAATGGGAGGGATTGTACAAATCAATTACCGTGGAAGTTGTAACTCCGCCCCCGATGCCTTTTTCACACAAAGGTGACGCTTCAAACGGCTAAAGACAACCGCTTCGGTTAAGCTATTCTATTGAGCTTGAAAGTTTGAAGATAAGAGCGAGAGTCTTGAGTTTGTCAATCCAGTGTCCGACATCCAGCTTTCCACAGCACTTGTCGGAACTTTTTTCTCCTCGAAGTGCCAAATTCTCGGACCTTACTCAATCATCTTGGTCGAAAGTTGGCTTTCAGTCCTTCCGGCTTACCGCGAATCGCAAGTACGTTGAAAAGATTAGATGAATCTGGAGGTGACTGAATCGTTGAATCTATCTGTGTTTAAAAATGAGTTAGTGAGTTGGTTGTCGTCCGAACCATGATCACCTTCGTGGTAAGATAAGTAGACTCAACTGTAGTACGGCGTTGAAGACCAACGCCAACCATTACATCGTCTCCTTTAAATCGGACACTAAGGAATACAGGTTTCTTTTCGAGCGTTGTGCACTGTGACTTGGGGATGATAGGTTTGTTATGCTTCTGGATAAAACGCAAGGGGTGGCCATTCGCGGACTCAGCATTCTTCAGTTCTCTCGGTTCACTGTGTAGTGCAGATTTCTTATCAATCCCATATTATAACGCAGAAGGTAACAGCTTTCATAGTGTGAATACTGCCATGTTGATGTTCATTTGTGGTGAATTGATGTTGGCATTGCTCCTCAGTCTGGTCCGTTGTATGTCTAGGAATCAAATTTATTTTGTTTTAGATTATAACCAGCATATAATCGACTTAACGATGGTAAAGCGCGGCAGATTTGAGCCCGTTTTCAGCGTTTTTCTCAAGTTTCGACATGATCAGCTCAGATTGATTCCATAACCACCCCATCTATCTGACGGTAGATTGTGCCACTGGAGGGAAACTGCACATTACAAACACAATTCTAGTGGCGTCCTCAATTCATTTGCCTGAAAGCTGATTTCACTAGCATATTTATAATACTCGTTTGTATGTTAAAAAATTACAAAACAAGATCATATGAGGCAAGGAAACACTGTTGGTAAGTAACATCAATAAGATATCTTTTAACTGGAGTGAATCTTTCAACCCGAATTGGGAACGTTTCGCACAAATGGGACTGATTTATCTAGTAATGCACTAATCTAATGTGTGCTGTTGAGGGTATCGGGCGCTCATATTGTATCACTTGCCACCACAGATTGTTGCATAGTTTGAACCCAACGGTAGTAAAATTAAGATTTAGACTTGGGTCCTTCCGAGGATGATCTTGCAGACACTGATGCAACATTTTGGTAGCAACTGAAGTAAACAAACACGAAGAGAAGAGAGTATGTACTGATCTCAGCTCATAACCTTGGTATCCAAGACTGCCTGCATTGATGGGTTTTGGGCACAGGGAGCTCGGTAACGTAATCCGATTCGCCTCGGATTGTGATTACGTTCTAACACTTCAAAGGAGAAAATCGGGTCAACTGTTTCTCGTGTTGCGATTTCCACAATCGATGGACGACCCTGGATTTTCATCAGGATAGGCGTCGGGTGTTTTACTTCATAATTGTTTTGCCCCACCCGCTTGAGAATGTGTTTTGCCGTACGTTGTGAAAATCTTCCATGTGTGTCCTGTCCATCTGTCCCCGTAATGAAGGCATAATGTGACCGATGATTAAGTTTACAGTTGTCAGCGCAATGTGTGGAAGTCACAGTTTTTTCAAATAGCGGACGTGTAGCCCAATAGGAATATAGAAATTTAGTTGTATTGAGTACAAATTCAAATTTGTTCCACAATTACACAACGCTCAAATAGCATGGGGTAGATTTTGTTCTCTTTACGCTATTTTAAATGCAGTTGATGTGGTAGAGATTTTCTTTCCATATTAGTGATACTATCTTACTTTACTGTTCCTAACTCCTTGGAAGGAAAAAGCCAGCTTTGGATATGATAATGATCATAAAGTTCCTTGGGAGTTTGGTACGAGAGACGTCCCCTGCGTCACTCGGCGTTTTTTTTGTTTTGAGGACGCATCTTTAACCTTTGCACAACCAAGTGTGAACTGCAAGGCAGCAGGAAGTAATCCCTCGCCTCGGAAGTGAGGGGGTCAGTGACTCTAGTTCTAAAAGGCCAGTCACATCGACCTTTGTCAGGACACCGTCATTGGACTTATGTGGCTTTTAAACAGGCTGGTCACCAGCCTGAAACCCATCTCACCGTGGTAGTGCCGCCGCTGTTTGTTCGCGACTGCTTATTTGTCGCGGTATGCCACACCGTATTCACCGCTTACCTTCTTCGGTGAAGGTATCCCCCTATCCACAACTCGGGGACGCGCCTGGTAGCATTCAGCTCTGCTCAACCCGAAGATATCCGGGTAAGCGAGAAGTTATATGCTACATTTTGTTGTGATGGCATGATCAGAGTGCACGGAAAACGAGCTTGTGCTTTGAATATATCTATCTACCAGGTGATTCACTAAGATGTAAACACACTGCTGAGTAGATTTTTCTGCCGCACGAAACGGTGCCTCAAATGGTATTGAGGAATCTCACCTCACAAGTCCGTGCACACATTCCATCCTGAATCGTCTGTGTGTTTGCGGCTCGTAAATCTTTGTGTTTATCTTTCGCTGCTCCTCAAAATTATCAGTCGTTGTAAGATGAGCTTAACGGACGATGACAAACACATTTGGTCTGGTTGGACGCTTGGGCCTGAGTTTTGGGGTACTATGAAACGAATGCAAGCTTGTCATTCCTGACAAAGCAAAAAGCAGATGGGTTCAACTGCGAAAAAATGCATACATCTTCAAACCGGAGGGATCAAGTGTGGCGATGTGGTGAGTTGTGTTCACCCACTGCCACTTCAGAAACCGTTTCGTCGCGTAAAAGTTCAACTGAGACGGAGCTAAAAATTCTACTCAGCAGTGCGTTTTCATTTTAGTGAATCAAACGGTAGATTTAGTCGAGGGTCAACTTGAAATGCAACTCTTTCTGGAAGATTCCTCCAGATGTGTTGGTGATGCCTCTAACTGTACAACTGTTATCGTGTCGATCGTGACTGAACGAAATTTGTGGCACACATCATGGAACATGTGTATGGTCCCTTTTTATGGCCGCTTTGTGCATTAAACTGTGAACAAAACAGTTCTAATCAGATTAGCTAGTCGCATTCCCGTGTGTCCACATGTGATTAACAGTCACACTGTCACTATTATGGATATGACTTTTGTTCATTTTTTTCTTTATCCCTCCATACTTGCTTCCGTTATGATGTTTGTTCATTGCAACTGTCAACCTAATCTTGTTTAAGTTCCGGTTGTTTGACCTAAGTGATTGAAAGATCACATAAAATGTTCCTACTCCGCACAATATTTGTTTTCGCTGTGCCAACAAATGAACAATATGGGTTTTCAGTGCTTCCGGCTACTCAGAGTTGGTTGGTTTCTGCTGTTTTACACCGCTTACATCCGTTGCCTACTATGATGTCACACAGCCCTATATCACAGGTGAACACCACAAGTGCAAGGAACACAATACATAGCACAGTAACACCATTAGCACATAGAAAAACAAGAACAGCGGACTAAGTCCGTGAGCGAATGATAGCTCTAAGAACGGAAGCTACCTGGGTGAAACACAGGACGCACGGTCGGCAATCGATCTCTCAAGCCTCCCACAATGCGCGAGAGAGAAGGCACGGCTTCAGCAGCACGGTTATTTTACTGTCCTTGCACACAAGTCACATGTCAACTTTCAAGTCTTACTCCGATGCTATTATGTGACTCAAAAACAACATCGATCAATGCAAGAAAAAATTACACCAATCAATTAGACACTTAGCAAAGTTCAGCCGATCATAGGCCACGAATCAGACGGACGGACAGAGTGAATTTTACCGTAAGACGCAATATTATTGGTTAATCTCCGCGAGATTAGTATTGATCCGAGATGACCCTAATTTGAGTCAAATGTGTTGTGGATTTGTTCGATTTTTTCACAGAATTAGCAAATATGCAACCGGGCTTATTTTAGGACGAATAGCAATGATCTTCGTCCCAATAGTTTCGCCATCTCTGCTATATCATTTCTTTAAATGAAAACATTTTCGACACACTCAATTTATCTTGTCTGTACTCTACTCATGTTTACCTTCTTGCCGTGACACTTAACTTTCACGCGCGCACACACACTGCAGGTCAAAGCTGGACCCAGATGGGTGTTAGCCGATGGGATGAATCTGTCTGCTATCCGTGAAATCAAAGCTCTTAAAGAATTGGATCATCCGAATGTTTTGACCGTGATGGACGTGTTCAGTCAGGATCGCTGTATTTGTCTCGTGTTCGAATTTATGGCATCCGATTTGGAAGCGCTTGTCCACGATTTCACAGTTGTACTGACACCGCCTCACATTAAAGCACTCAGTCTTCAGGTGAGCATGACATCTGATGGCGATTTGACTTTTTTTGATGACGACAAGAGTTCGTGCGTTTTTGTTTATCTGTGCTTGAAAGAAAGCGCGTCTGGTTAGCGCACCACTGTTTCCGGATGACCTGTTTCCACGCAAGCAGCAATCACGTGTCATGCAGTACGTATCGGTTCTGACTGTTTTGATTTTTTGCTTTGGGTCACCTGACTACTATTCACTTCATTGTGAGCATCAAAATGCACTGATATCCTGAAAACAACCGTGACTCGTAGATAAATTATACATCGTCTAGGGTACGGTAAGAGGTGTTTACTCCCGACCAGGACACCACACCAAACCAGACAGCTGTGGTTGTACAACTTGTCGACCTTTATATATCAGACGGTACAAGTTCTTTTGGCTCCGTATGATAAATCAATAACGGTAATCACATTTTGCATTTTTGAGTGTTATCCTGTGCGGACTGAGGGTCACTACAGCAGATCATACAGAAGTTCATTCAATGAAAAATGGAGACAAGCATGAGGACCAGAATCCATGGAGTGGACCACATACAAAATCACGAGGAACTGACAGAAACGATTCACGGCGGAGCCTTTGAGTCGTGTGTGTGTGTTTCTGTATGTATGAACCCAGCCCCAACCCTCCCGCAGTTCATGGTTAAAAGTTATCCGGTTTAATGGGAAGAACGAATTGTTCGAGTGGGGCATCAATGGTGGGCAACATAGACGAGACGAGACTATCTTCAGGCGGATCCAAATGCTGTTGGTCCATGTTTTCAGTGCATCGTAATCGTGCCATCGCAGTACAGTGTATATTTCTGGATATTCCTAGTCGTGCTCTTACATATCATTTAGTGGGACAATGCTTACAGAACGACAGCCATTGGCTCAGTTAAAGGTCATTAATCGGAGTCGGAAGGGTGTGTGTG
>UZAN01044217.1:3234-14037 GCA_900618425.1 Echinostoma caproni | reverse complement strand
TTTCAGTTTTTACAGCCATTAACCATGCACTTTCGTGCGACGGTTTTGGTTGCTGTCTTTTGGCCACCCAGTTGGATACCACAGTGGAATGAATATTGAAATGTTTTCGGAGCAAATTCAAGCGGAAAATAAATAATCCATATAGACTGCGGTTGCAAGGATAATGAATAGATGCACTAGCGCTACTGTTTGCGACACTATATATATATATATATATATATATATATATATATATATATCACTCAGTGTCTCTACCCATCGGGGTCCCAGCCAGGGATCCGAAATGGGACCTATGTCACCGAGTCTCCTGGTTAGGATTTTCATACCCTCATGTCAGATCTTAGTCTGACTGCCCTTGAACTGTTTCAATCCGCTCCCTGCCTCGGGAAACATCACTCGCCGTAGCAGCCTTTCTAGCGGCATGCGTAACACATGCCCAAACAACCGTAATCTATGGAGTTCGACTACTTGCTCCAGTCCTAAAGCTCTACGCATGACCTCAGCATTGCTCATCCGGTTACCTCACCAGACTCGTGCATTGCAACGTAGACAGTGGTGTTCGAACACCGAACACCTACGTTTATTCTGTTCCCCTAATGACCAAGTCTTTACACCGTAAAGCAGCACTGGCCGTATTGCAGTAGCATATACTCGAACCTTCAAAGACAACCGGATGTCGCGCGGCGCCAAAGATGTCTCAAGTTGGCAAATGCCAATCGAGCATTCTGTGCGCGCGCCGACACTTCATCTGTGATGCGTCCACCAGGTGAGATATAGCTGCCCAGGTAGCAAATTTTATCTACTTCGTGTACTACTTCCCCAGTCAGGGTGAGGTTGGGGGCTGGAGGTGCAAAACGCATGCCGAACATAGCTACACTAGCACTCAAACTATCCAGAAAAGGTTGCACCTTACCTGAATTTTTTGGCCTGGGAAACCTGGTAGTATTCCGCCCACAAGCAAATCATAGACCTTTTTAAAGAGATCATTTTACTGATTTGTTTGCCCAGTCGGAACGTAGACGCGTGTGAAAGACATGAAATCCAAAATCTCTGATGAGTTTTGGTGGAAGGAAGTGGTCGTAGTTCGAGTAGGAATCAATTAAAGTGCATCAATCCGCACTCGCCTTTGGTCTACTGATCTTGTTCGGCTTCAGGACCCAATGTATTTCCGCTTTGCCCAGAACACTACAAGTTTATTTAGTAGTTACTTGGATAAGAAGTCGAAGCACTCCACAGTTGTTCCACATTGGTCAAATACGATCGACTTCATTCACATGAAATCGAACCCGCCGCAGCTGATCGCATTCATTATCCCGCACTTTCTCTCACCCCAAAACGCATCAAACTTTGCTGGATCCCTCCATTTATTTATTTGCCAGCATCTCGTAACCGCAAGCACGCTGGTTGCCATGAGATCGTTTGCTTTCTTTTGTTTTGTTTTCAATAGACTTCGTTTTTCACAACATATGTGCTATCGTGCAGTTTTCTCGGATTCGCCCGTTGAAAGTGAATTTCGATTCACTTTTATCCACGGTGCCCAAATGCTCATCGGAATCTTACTCTTACTCCTTTTGTTCCCCATACTGTTACTACTCCAGGTTATACCCGGCTCAAGACGTGGCATGAGGGTATGAAAGCCCTAATCAGGAGACTGGGTCACACAGGTCCCGTTAGGCTCCCTAACTGGGGACTCCGAAAACTGGTGGTTAGAGACGCTTAGTATCGCAAACAGTGGCGCTCGTGTATCTACTCAATATTTTTGCAACCCCAGTCTATATGAATTCTCTGTCTACCCCTGAATTTGTTCCCAACATTCCAAAGTTCGTTGTGCTCATCTATTCAACTGGGTGATCAAAAGACCGCAGCCAAAACCGGCGCACGAAAGTGCATGGTTAATGGTTGTAAATCTGAAACTAAACATCCGGTTCTAACTAACGTTTTACCTAATTTTGGAAAGAATTTTTTTTCCTCTGTGGATGATTTCAATTGTATCTGAAACTTCATTCTATTCCGAGACGTTTGAAGTTTGATTGACTTTTTCCGACATGAGACAGTTGTAGCAATATGGTACGTAATGGCATTACTAGTCGCTTTCGACCTTTTCTTCGACGATAAACCTCTAACTCTTGCACATCCAAAGGACATCAGTAGAACAACAAGCCTTATTTGATGGCGTGATCCGAATTCGTGCTTACTTGTCGAAGCTTTCTATGGACGCTGGTGGATTTTTGCTGCATTCCTTTGAAAACTCGCTGCCTAGTCGAGCTTCGATCACGACCGCGTATTCAGCGAAACTGTACATACCTAGTCGTGGTTACCAACACCCTGGGCCCGCACCCGGTAGCAAACATCTCCGATAACCGTAGGCTTTATGTAATTTGCCGCCTTCCAGTCCACAACTCACTGTAGCGCCTTTTTTATATACTTGAGGTTAATGCTAAGGTTGGCGAATTGTGATGGGTTGTGTAGTATGGCCGATTCGGAAAACGGTCTGATCTGCTGCCCAGTTGTCAAGTAGGTTGCACGCTTCTGTTCTACCTCTGAGATCCTGGGTTCGATCCCCAGTCGGGTCATTCCACGACTGATGAAACCCAACCGGATCACAACTGGTTTACGGTGCTGCCGAAATTTTTTTAGTTCATGTTCCGTTCGCTCTGAACCAGACGAATTCAGTCCTCCACTAGGCTCATAAAACCGTCATTGCCATGTAAGAAGACAACCAGAAAAACTTCCAAGTTAATGCGTCCAAATTTTTGACACCTCATCGTTTTCCGTTACATCATCGTTTTTTACAACATTACTGACCCTTACAATGCATAGTATCGTTCTGTTGACAATGTATTTGTCTGTGCTAGGTATTGCAAATGGTGAAGTAGTAAATGAGGTAGACCGCTTCCAGACACTATCAACTAAACTACATGATACGGTCCAGATAAACCAATTAGGAAGAAATATTCATCTACGTTTGAAAGTTTGATTGAGAATAAAATGTCATCCAACCATTAGGTTTGTCTCCGAGTTTTTCTGGGTGCGTACAAAAGTGCACGCCAACTGCTGATAAATCTGCAATTTTTGAACTTGGAGAAAAACACGGAAAATGACCCTTCACAGTTCATTTTTCTCAGCGTCCATTCAGCTATGCCTCATCCATTGTCACTCCGGTTTTCTGACTCCTCAAACATAAGCTTAAGCGTTAGGGTTCATTGTTCTACAATCTGTTGCAATCCAAACGTCCGTGTTGAGCGAAAGGTTTGAAACAATTCAAAGTATCAAGCTTTGATTAGCCCATTAGATTGTTCAGAGGCACCAGACACTCTTGATGGTTCGAGTCCTGACAGGGACTTACTTTGCTTTACTACGTCTGGCTCCTTGGAAAATATACGCTAGGAGTTTGGTACGAGAGACGTCCCCAGTGTCACTCGACGTTTTTAATTTTGAGGGCACACCTTTAGCCTTTGCACAACCAAGTGCGAACTGCAAGACAGCGGGAAGTAATCCCTCGCCAAAAACCCTGATTCCAAAACAATCAAGAGGAGGCGTTCGAACCAAACACACAAAACTTCCTGGTTGTAGCCTTGACCACCGGCTCGATTGGGCATCAAGGTATATTGGGCACCTTAAACGTTTGACCCCGTCCAAAGGTCGTATGATCCGATGAACTGTACACCGGCCTCCAATCGACTGCTGTTTTCACACCGCCCCGCTGCCTTGCGGGTCAGACTTAGGCTGGGGATTCCTCAAGAAAATTCACTTGCTTTAGCCTGGCAGTATTCATCCCCCACGCAAATCGTGGAACGTTTTTCCTTTCATAAAGATTATTGTACCGTGATTTATTTGTTTGGCACAGACCGTGATTAAATAATATCTATGAGCTAGTTGACGTTTGGTGTAATATATGCGAGTGTTCTGAGGGACTCAATGCGCCATTTCGACTTTCTCCAAAAAGGCTGTTCTTCCAAGGAATAATTTGTTGTTTTTGTGAGGGGTTAAAACTTCGATTTGTGGTAAAATTAAGGTTTTATGTTAGTTGCCATTTTACGTCACAATCCCATTTATTTGCAGTCTTCTTATTCTTTGCGGAACAGAAAAGTCGTCTTCCATGATCCAGCCTCCGAATTTCTGTCCTGTGTTATGCACGAAGGCAACCTCTCGGTCAATATTTCCCTTAGAGTTGCTATTCTTCTACTAGTCGCAATTTGAATTTTGAAAAGTCGACATGCCAGTCTGCAATCATGATGCTTCTCTTGAGAACTATTCGCTGAAAAGCAAGTAATGTTGTTTGAATTCGAGGTCATTCATCAACCGCCAGTGCGTCCTCCTGTTACGATTGCGGCGCGTGCTAGAACAATATGGCAGATTCAGACAACTGGTTTAGTTACTATCATTCAATTAGTCCTTTTTGGTATTCGTGCGATGAAATACATGATGACTATCAGCTGGAAACCATAAGTCTTGATTGACCACTCTCGCAATTTGTTTTGATCCTAACGCAGACAATAAACTAACATAGATTATTAGCGTTATTATTCCGTTTAACTGCAATGGTAGAGTCACCCCCCCCCACCTGGCTTTCCACACAGATAACTGGAACGCCGGAAGATGACACTTGGCCAGACGTACGTCGTCTGATCAATTACGTGAACTTTGAACCCAAACCCGGTATACCTTTCTCAAAGATATTCACTGCAGCCGGCTCCGATCTCATCGATCTACTTGAGACCTTGTTAAGCTTGGATCCGGATCTGCGCGGCACCGCCCAGTCCGCTTTGGCATCGTCCTATTTTTCCAACAAACCGTATCCCACACCAGACGATCANACGATCAGCTACCTCAACCGAAAGTGAATCGTACCGTTGCCGGCTTGTTGCATCAACACGATCATCAGCGGGATCTGATGAATCCACTTGATCCGGGATTGGCCCGACCGGTGACCGCAATGAATTCAGCATCGTTGGACGACACCACCAGTACACCTATCTCTGCTACTCGTGCTTCGAGACACAAACAAAATCCCACCGATTCGAACTTAAAATCTGAACCGACGGTTGCCAAGCGCTTGCGATTCTAATCAACGCTTGTACATATTCCTATTTTTTTCAAACTTTGTATCAAAAAGTTGAATGATGATCCATTGCTTTCTGACCGGACTTCTTTTAGATCACGAAGTGGACGATTGGCGATAAGTTTAACGGTCAGCTAAAATGTTAACTAAGATCAGATCATGTCGGTTGAACACTGTCAATCAGCCGAGAATATACACTTCGACTTGCGCTGTTCGGCCCATCCTACTGTCAATGCACGGATACCAGAGTCGAGAGTGAATAATGTGCATCTATCTTGGGGATCTATCACTACCGATTTCAGTCCGAGAGCGATTAGGCGACCGAGCCATCTAGGGATCGATGCAAATGATGCAACGGGAAGCTAAAGACACGTGAGGCGAAGCGATTAGTTGCATAGGCAAGAGAACAAACAAACACACATCGAGCTGATTGCCACGCGGTACTGATCCCGGTTGGATGCTCAATATAAGGGGTAACATGATAAAATAAAGAGACCACCGCAATGTACTTCACTGTTGAAGGCAGCACGAACCGCTTGTAATTTGCATGTATTTCGCACTCTGCTGTTTCATTCACTGCACAAAATTGAATTGAACTTAATCCTAACATTCTCTTTTGTTTTCGTGTGTTCTGATCGCGTTCGATTGGTTTCATAGTTCTACAGTTAGGGTAAGCCAGTTAAGCCACTCCTCATCTCTTTGTTGGTAAAAAAAATCATGCTAAATACAAGAATCCGGTTTATTCTGGGACTAAAAAAAAAACAAGAAAATGAAAACCAGCAATTATGTCGGTACTGTGTGTGTGAAACGGGGAGAACAATCACATGACGAATGCTCAAATACGGTTTGGCAAAAACAATTGGTTACATTATCATCAGCATCCCGAACACATAAAATCACGCGGATGGGCACAGAGGACTGATTTTTTCACAAAAAAGGGTATCAAGACAAGGTGGTATGAGCACATGGGACAGACGTGAGACACAAACGAACAAGAAGAATAAAGGTATACTGAGAAGGACACGAGTCGACTGATGATAAGTCGTAGGTTTTGGAAGTACTACATGGTACACACGTGTGTTTTCACAGCTCTGAGTTTCTTAATAAAATGAGTTGCCGGAAAAGAAACAAGGAAGCGGTTTGTTCCGGACTGTTATGAATTTTGTGGTGGCGGTTTTGAATACAATTTTCGTCGAAAATTAGAACACAATGCTGGTATAGAAACCGGTATGGAGAAATAATATACCAGGGGTGATTGCGACGAAAATGTTTCCTCGAGATCTGTATAGGAGATTCGCCAGAGTGGATCATCGGTTAATCTGATTTGACTTGGTAATCGACCCTGCTCTTTGACTCTGGGTTCCAGGGACTCCGTTGGTTTTTGTAGTTCAGCTTTTGCACGGATACGGTTAGTCTCAGCCACCTTTTGTAACTGGCTGCTCAAGTGTCCCACTGCATTGATCAGTTCGTTCTCATTGGGGCCGGCTTCGTCCAACAGTCGGTGGAAGCTCTGTGTAGACGGGAGGGGGGGGGGACAAAGACTAAGATATTGGACAAACAGGCCAGTTAGCACGGGTAACGCGATTCGCGTTTGTTTGAGTGAATATCGAAATGGTAGAATAGGTTTTTGACTATTTAGTTTGACGAGATTCAGCATAATAGAATGCCTAGAATGTAGTTCCCAAGTATTCGCTGCATAATATGCACATAGTGCATAAAATCGAATTACGGTGAGATATGCCCATAGCGTATTTGGGGTGGTAGTGGCCCAGTCAACTTTACTGGCGCGCTTGAACCTTATGGTCCGAAATTCGAACCCCGCCACCCAATTTTGATGGTAGACAGTTTTACCGTCGTCCTATCCTAGTGGGGCCCTATGTGGTTCGCCAATCCGGGGCTTCGGTTGCCGGTTTCCATCACTGAATAGCAGGTTTATGTGACAAGGGGGTCTATCCTGTCTGTTGATCATCACACAAACACTTCTGAAAGAGTGGGTCTGCTAACTGACTAGCTCTGCTCTCAATCCTTCCTTCTGGACATTCATAACACTCATGGTAGCAGTGGTAATATACAATCAACATTTCCATCATTAGAAATTGGTTTTGAATTAAGTTGTCGCTGAGCGGTGCAACGCTCTTTTCAGCTGTGAGATTGGTAAACCCGGTCTCATATGCACTAATCGTTCTTTTTGCTAAACTCATTCAGAGGGTTCGGGGTGGAGAGGCTTTGAGACAGCCAAACAGTGTATTTGAAAAGTAGTGGATGGACCATCCGGTATGGTCTGAATACGTTTGTTTGAGGTGGACAGTTGCAATGCCGAACAAAATGGAAGCATGGCACCATCTAGTTATGTAATCGCTCGGTCATCAGTTCAGTTTGAACAACCACGCATTTTCGTGTACCCGTTTTGGTTGCTGTCTTTTGACTGCCCACTTGGATGAATCAGTAGAGGGACACGGCGAAGTTGAACGTAGGGTGGAATATAAAGTGGAGAGTCTCAATGGACTAAGGTTGCAAAGAGATTGAGAAGATACACGAACGCCACTGTTTACAACACTCAGTACCTCTAACCATCGGTTACGATCATCCCGAGGTCCCCAGCCGGAGAGCCTAACGGGACCTACGTGACCCAGACCTCGGTTTAGGGTTTTCACACCCTCGTGCCAGGTCCTGGCTTGATCACCGGCTTTTTTCCAACCACTACCTACCTCGGCGAACATCGCTTGTCGTGGCAACCCATCTGGTGACATGCGTAACACATGCCCTAACGAACGTAATCTATTGAGGTCGACCACTTGCTTTAGTGGTCACCAGTTAGCTAGTGCAATCACTGGTGAGCCTACGTCACTTGTATCCGATCGGGTAAAATGTTAACTATTTTGTAACACAAGGAATGCGTACCACAGTGTGATGTTGTTCTACTAAATGTTGTCAAATGCACGTGATCTTTTGCCGGCAACGTGAAAACTTTGAATACAAGTTAGCAAATCCGGTCAACCTTGAGTGCTAGTTTGACAAACACCAAGGACCCCGGTCTACAATGTGCTACACGTGGTTTCTGTTGGTGACATCAAAAAAGAACTAAATCACATTCACAATAATCACGTGAAATCAAGCGAATTATATCTATATAGAAAGCGGTAATGATAAAGGGATTGGATCGGCTACTTTCTAATGGTTCGGCCGCATTCCCACATGACAAATTGTAAAAGATTACGAATCAAATTACTGTCGATCATAGATCTCCTTGTTAGAGAAAATTGCTTTTAGCATGGATTAAGGGATTCATGAGTGATACCTAGAAAGGAGACAAAAAACATCAATCCAGAAGTTAAGGGTGTTCGATGAAAATGAATCTCGAAAATAGTTTTGATCCAAAAACAAGATTCATAATGTATGCCCAAATCAAACGCTGCTTTATGTTAGTGTCGTGGTAATCAGTTTAGTCGACGATGTTCTCGTCACGTGGTGAAGGACAAGGTGAGCTTCACTCATTTCGGCAAGACGATACGGTACACAAATTGAAATAGGAATAGAAAATGAAACTGACTGAAATGGAGAAAGGGTAGTAGAGTTACCTGAAATGGTGGTGTGGTGCAACATGCAGGACGCTGTAGTTTAATAGCTGTCACTGGTCTGTTTTGGACCCTGTGGTCCGAAGTTCGAGCCCCTCCAACGCCACCTACCTTTGGTGGTAGGCAGCTTTTCTTCGTCCGGTTCTGTACCACGCCTAATCCAAAGGGGCCTTAGGTGGTTCGCCACTCCAAGGTCCGGGGCTTGGATCATCGGTTTCCATTATTGAACAGCAGGTCCTTGTGACTATGTGGTTCAGCCCACCTGCTGTTCATCACACTAAAGTTTGTAATAAAAAAATAACTGTCTAAAATGAGTACCGAGTCTATTTTGACATTGGCATCACTTCAAACAGCCGCAGATGAAGAGATGTGATAAGAATGATATTACTGAAAGTTCACTGTTACGTTACATTAGCTTTCGGAAGCCAAGCCAGCCTATTTGTTCTTTGTCAGACACAGTTGGCTAAAAACCCTGATTCCAAATCTACCAAGAGGAGACGTACGAACCATACGCACCCACACCTTCCTGGTTGTGGCAGTGATCACCTGCTCAATCGGGCATCAGGGTATATTGGGCACCTTGGACGTTTGACTCCGTCCAAAGGGTGTATGATCCGATGGATTGCGGTTTTCACACACCACCCCGCTGTCTTGCAGATCAGGCCTTGGGCTGAGCAACCTGATAGTATTCCGCCAAAAAAATCATGGACCATTTTTTTGTTTTTATGAAGATGATGGCATCGTGATTTGTTTGGCACACAATCCGAACTCAGACTTGTGTGAAATACAAATACAACACAGTTGTGTGATGGAGAGCAGACGAATTTAAAGCCATGCTTAAGGGGGCCATTGATCAGTCATGGAAACCAGCAACTCAAACCGTGTTACTCAGAGTAGTGAGCCACATTAGGTCTCAATAAGATAGAAGCAGTGTTGAGCCCGATGGCTACCGCAAACGTTGGGCAATGGCAAGTTTGGAACTTCAGACCTTAAGAGCTAAAGAATACCAGTGACAGTGGAGTTGAACTGCTTGACCATTACCACTCGTATAATTAGGACACTGAATATAAGATTAGTTTGGAAAAGGAACGAGAGGGAAAGGAAATGGCAAGGACATGAGAAATACAGGACGTGGGGAAATCGAGATGTAGGACATTCACCAGAGTTCATGCGATGTTCAACCATATATCACATAGTGTATTCAATGATGAGTCGAGTTCGTGCCAGACATGCACCGAAAAAGCTTGACCAGGTCAGTCAGTTACACTTAACCTTTCGCGGACAACGAAGTCACACCGGCCATCACATCCTATATGATTCATTCTACACATCTCGTCTGAAATCATCCGCCGGCTGCAAACGATTTATATCCACTTAGAAGCGACCGAAAAATTTTACTAGAGAATGATGATAATGCCTATTACTTGTAATGAATATGCTATGTCACAGCAAGTTGGAGGCCGAAAAAGATATCAAGGTAGCAGTTCAGTTTTTACAACTATTAACCATGCACATTCGTACGCCGGTTTTGGTTGATGTCTTTTGGTGTCCCATTTGGATAAAAGAGCAGAATGAAGATTGGAATACTAAAAGCCATCTCAAGCGGAAGATGGAGAATTCATATAGAGTGGTGCTAGGGGAACAATGAGTGGATGCACGAGCGCCACCGTTTACGACACCCAACCATATCACTCATTGTCTCTAACCATCGGTGAACATCATCTCGGGGTCCCCAGCCAGGGAGCCTAACGGGACCTATGTGATCTATTCTCTTGATTAGGACTTTGATACCCAAATGCCAGGTTTTGTTTGACCACCCTTGACCTTTTTCCAACCGCTGTCTACCTCGGCTAACATCGCTCGCCGTGGCAATCTATTTGGTGACATGCGTAACTCACGCTCCGACCAGCGTAATCTATGGAGGTCGATCACTTGCTCCAGTGGACGACCGCGACTGCCTAAAACTGTAACCCTAACCTCAGCATTACTCTTCCGGTTACTCCACCAGACACGTGCAATGCGACGTAGCGGGATGCGTACCAAAATCGGAAAGGAACTCCTGAGTTGGTGGATTGGAGGATTTCGATTGCAGTCAATAGGTTTCTCTCCTTGGAACTTGTCAAGCCAACTGGCTTCGAAACAAACGCAACTCGGGTGGTAAACCAT
>UZAN01044216.1:18715-37346 GCA_900618425.1 Echinostoma caproni | reverse complement strand
CACCAGGCACGGCGGCTCATTCAAGAATAGCCAACGGTTTGGTCGGATCGTCGAGTAATATTTCTACACACGAATACAGTATTGGACAAGGTGCATCACCATGGGAACACATTGGCGCCTATTTAGATTCCCCTAAGATAACAAAACACGAAACAGTGGAAGTATATCCTGGTCAAACAAACACTGGAACCGGATTCATTACCTGCGGAGTGACAGAAGTAAGTCCACCAAGAAAGCAACACCAGAAACGGGTTTTAGGGCATTTGTAGCGTTTCGAACCGATAGACAGATTGATCAGTAAGTAGTACAAACCGAGAATGACGGTGAACAGTGAAAGAATTTCGTGGAAAACTGAGGTGTGGATTATCTCGTGTGTAAGAATAACCGTTTACGACCACGGCTATTTGTAGGAACTTATTAGAAACGAATAGAGCTTTATTTCATTTCTTGTCAGTTTCTCCTCACTCATAGGTGTTTTTATTGAAGGGTCAGTTTATTAGAAACGCATGCTTGTTCCGAGTGTCTGTTCTGTTTCCCGTGGTATGTTTGGGAGTATTACAACAAATTGTTTGTTCATCTCGGAATGTACAAAAATATGTAAAACACACCGAGAAAGTGATTCAGACGAGATAACGGTACCCAAATGAATATGAAAAAATATGTATTTAATTGGTTCCATAGAATTTATTAAAAATGGAATGGAAGTTCACGAACAAGCTCGTTTTCGATAATTCAATACATCACAATACATCACAATGCATACCAGTAGTGAAACACAAAACATGAATACTGAGTCGTTAATAATTCTATCGACCAGCTAACAGTCATTGAATTCGGTTTTTATTGGAACTATTGCCGGGAAAGCATCCGTTGTGCTTTGAAATTAAACGAGATAAGAAAAAACAGGTTTTACTTCCACAATTTGACTTGTTTCACATGTGTATCATAGCAACCGTCCACGGGTCAGATCCGGGTTATCGGGAAAACAGATTTCGTGTGAATCTATTGCATCAGAATGCATTTACATGGAATGGGAGGAATTCTGAGCTAATATTCAATTGGTTGGTGATGGAAAGAAGTAACTTGATTGAATAGTGTCATCTACCGGGAAATGGTTGAGCGATTATCCTGTGTTTCGCTCGATTTTAACAGTTTCACTAATTTATGGAATTTTGTGAGTGAACATGAATTCGGCGTACATGCGTGATCTACTGTATCCGTATGAATTGCGCATTATGGGTTGTGGGAAATATTTTTCTAAAGGAAACTGGGTTAATACATCTGTGTGGAAATTAGGCAAACATAATATAGAAGGCGGATAAACTGTGAATTTGTTTCAACCGGTGGAAACCCAATTTGAATTGTAAATGGTTTCATCCGGAAAATTGATATTAGTATCAATTTGAATAAAGTTCGAAAATATACGTTATTCTTGATAAGAATAAGGTACTCATTAGATGGGGATGAAAAAAAAGATATCACAGAATTATCCAGCTGTGGTCGGAATGATTGTTGATAGTGGGCAAAATAGTTCCGAAATCTCAAGCATGTTAGCTTAATTCATCTTGGGGATTAGTATTCATTTTAACGGCGATGATTTGGATCAAAATAGCAACAGTAGTGATAATAACAACCTGACATTTCTGGTGTTTAAATGCACATCATGAGAGAGTCGAATTTTGCCGGGGTAAACAAGTTGAACATCATGACTGAGATCCACTAGAGCGAAAAAAATACAACTTAACTGTGCTCTATAGGGGGTCGCTCCTTGGGCACCACAAGCCGGCTTCATGCAGATAAGGTGGTTTCATGGTAATTTAGTGCAACAGTTGTCTCCATCTCTGCCCGACTTCTTCCAAGGATGCAACTCTGGCCTCTGAACAACAAAATTCGGGCTATGAGACACTAATGTGTCAGAGCATATTTTCCGATGGTTCTTTAAGAGAATTTATCTTCAGTCTATAATTATGAAAGAAACTCGAATGTCCACGGATCTATTTTCGCGAGGCAGATTTTTAATCTAGAAATTAATTTAGGTGGTAGATTCCGGTCACGCAATAATGAGTAGCAGTTTCAAAACGCCCTATGCTATCCTGCCGAAGCTCATATTTCTGGCTTAATCCATCCAGTGGGTGTGACTACCGATACACGTCTTGACTTCATGGACCAAAGAGATGGAATTCACTTTGAGGAGAACGACATTTGCCAAAATGAAATGTGCTGTTTCTATTTGGTACTCCTTAGACCCCGGGGAATTTTCTTTCTACGCCACGACCACCGTTCTTTTCACATTGACTGGGTTTTGAATAAACGCAACCCCAGAACCTAAGAAAGTGCCTAACCTCTCTGTTGTGCTCTGAAAAGGGCGGAAGCATAAAAGTTAAAGGCAGATTATCGATATAATTAAGCATCGCTCGACCGCGGAAGGTAAGTAACTGCACGTACTGCACGCACGAGGTAAACACCATAGTAACGAAGAGCTGTTACTCACTTATGGAAACTGGCGACATAGGTGCGGGGAATCGCAGTGTCAAACCATGTACGGCACCATCTGGCTCGGTGTACTATTTAACCCGACCACATCACCAAAGTTAGGTGGTAGTGGCGAGGCTCAAACGTCGGACCCTAGGGAAAAAACATATCAGTGTCCGCTTGAACATCATCAACACTCAAGTTATCTTACGATCAAATAATCCAAGCCCGTAATTTGCGAGAACAATTTTTCGGGTATATATAGACGGTTGAAAATCCAATGGGTTTTGCAAACGAGGATTTTGTAACAACTAGCACTCATTTCATCGACACGATCACCGAACTCAACAGGTGGGTCGATGGCGCCACAAAACGTTACCAAACGTAAAAATTGACCAGTCTAAACGTTACAGTGATCGGGAATAAGGATGAAATCAAAATCATCCCGCTTTCGCGTTTTCTCATTCAAAATAATCAGTCAAAGTTACCTTTGTTGTAAAGTAAAGACGCCCTAATGCCTGGTGCTCTAAGTTGGAAAGCCTACGAGAAAAATGAATCCCTTGTAGTCAACGCGTATATTAGCCCTACTGGATAGATGGAAGGAACTTTGTTCGGCGAGGTTTACTGAACAATTCATCTCGGGTTATAAATGAAAAAAGAGAAATTATTCAGCAGGCAGATAATGCAAATCCATCAATACTTTGTAAATAATTATGAGATTAAACAGAATAAATTTGCCAAACGATCTACCTGACTTTCATTTGACCTTCAAACCACCGTCATAAACAGAATCCTGCTATGAAAGATGGTGAGCTAGAACTGTCAAATTATTAAGTGGCTGCACAACTTTCAAACAGATTCTTTTCTTGCTTCCTTGTAGAATGGGCAATTTGAACGAGTGTGATGAAATGGGGTCCAAATTCTAATCTGCCATCTATGCACGTGATTTGGGAAAGCATTTTATTCCTGTCATCAACTGACTACGATTCGGCGCTGAAGTAAGCCTTGACCAGTTGAGTGACAACACAACAGAAAATTAGTTTATGAAAATAAAACACTCATGGCGAGGTGGCACCCCACCCCGGTCCCCTGCTCGCGTTGCATCACAACGCGTTTAAACTGTTTTCGGAGTTGTTTTTGATTGTTGATTCCTGAGTGTACCGTCAACTCTCTGCTATTTGATGGAATGCTCAACGGAAACAATTTCGAGCGTACAATGATGGACAACTGAGATGGGAAAAACGTTCGGAAAATAAGCAAAGCATTTGACACGTGCTTATTATACACAAAAAACGTGTTCTTTCCATTAGTCCGTGGCAGTAAAACACGTTCGATTCTCATTGGAAACCTTAAAGTACGCGTTCCATACATGGGGACCGTAGAAACATACTGAAGATAACAGAAACGACATCGTGCTTTTCGAATGTTGAACTGAATGTTCAGTGGTACTGGATTATTGTGCTTGCAAAGTATGGTCTTTTGTGTTCCGTCTGATTCAGTCGTATTTTTGACATTGAAAGCAACTAATTAATTGATACGTACCAGTGAGAACTCTAGGTTGCGTCACTGGCATGAATTTCTATTGCATAAATGCATTCATCTGATTGTCCAGCTAAAGTGAAGCAGCTAAAGTAACTAACTACTCAAATATGTTCAGTTTTTACAGCCATAAACCATGCACTTTCGTGCATCACTTTTAGTTGCTGTTCTTTGACTGTCCATCTGGACGAAGGAGTGAAAGGAAGATTGGAATGTTCAAATCAGTATCAGAGTGAAAATTTTGAATTCGAGAGGACTAATGATGCAAAGAAATTGAGAAGATGCGGGAGCGCCACTGTTTACGACACTCAACCATATCACTGTGTTTCTAACTATTGCTTACAACAATCCCGATGTCCACATTTAGAAAACTTGGCGCGACCCATAAGAGCAAGTCTCTTGAGCAAGGTTTTCACACCTTCATATCACGTCTCAGCTCGAACGCCCTATACATTTTTCCATTCATCAATTGCCTCAGGAAACAGAGTGCACCGTGGTACCCTATTTGAAGAAATCTGCCACAGATGTTCCAATCAACGTAATCTATGGAGGTCGAGCGATTGCTCCAGTGGGCGACCGTGATTAGCTAAAACTCTGCACCTAACATCAGCATTGGGTGTCCGGTTTCCCCACCAATTTCGTACAACGCTGAGCAGACGGCGGTGTTCGAACACCGAAAGTCTTTCTTTATCTTGATTTCCTAATGGTCAAGTTTCCGCGCCATATAGCTGAACTGGCCAAACTGAAGCAGTAAACACTCGACTCTTAACAAACGGCCGGATGTCTCGACGGAGTCAAAAATGTTTTAAATTGACAAATGCCAACCGTGTCTTCCATCTGTTTGCCAACATTTCATCCGTGATGCGTCTGCCGGTTAAGACATCACTATCGTAGTATAAAGGCAGTGCTGTTTGCGGATTCATATATAAACCAGTTAAATAGAAAACGAGAGAGAGAGAACACGACCCTGACAAATACCGATTTTTGTGGTGAACTCTGGTAGAAAGGTGCGTAAGCTCGAACTCGGCTTCAGTTATTTGTATAAAATGGAATCCTAATACTGAAATAAACTTCTCGTGTATTCCCCTTCGCGTCAGAATTAAGAGCGTTCGACTGAGTTGAAAGCGGTTTTCGCATCGAGAAAGATGAAAATGGTAGATCTATAAAATAATGTATTCTAGAGTTTGCCGAAAAGTAAAAATGTTAATACAACATCGAACAGGTCTAAAACCAGTCTGATTCTCACGCGTGCACCTTTCATGTGCGGCAAAGGCTCCATGAATGCCAGTGCGAAGTTTGGAGACAATGTTGACTTGACTGATTCCACTGTGGTTTTTACAAGAAGACCTATCCCATTTTTGTGAATCGGTAAGATGATCTACTGACACCACTCATTTGGAACCTGTTCCCCTTTCCACTAAACCAAGTAGACTCGTCAACTCCGAAATCAAGTCAGAACCTCCATCCTTAAAAAACGATGGGAACAGCCTGTACGGGCTGGAATTCATGCACATTTTGTGTTAAATTATTTCCCGAGAAAACTCTAATTCAAATGGAGGAGTGTTATCAACTAACAGGAGTTACCTAGTCGATGTGGGGGTTGACAAGCCTCATATCAGTGGGAGCCAGTTGCACTAAGCCTCTAAATGTTCAACCCGTCGTTCAAGACGGCCTTGCTGAGCATGAATTAGTGTACTGTCGTGACGTCATAATTACCTGACTTACACCTCCTTGGGCCTATGGTCCTAATTAGATGAAAAAATTTCGACTACTAAGGATGGCCGCAGCCTTCTACATTTCCTCACACTTTTCTATCCACCACTTCTAGTGGTGGCGTTTAAGGGATTTACGCGCTGCTTCATACTTAACATCAGAAGGAAGGGTTCTGTTGGCGTCCAGCAAGACAGTCAAGGCGGATGTAATTCATCGTTTGTGTTTTGGTCGCGACCTAAAATCCGCCACTATTTAAATTGATATTTGGATAGCTTCCTTGATCCACGTCTAGTGTTCATTGAGTCTTTCCGAAAGGTGATGAGATGGTTCCGCTTCCAAGATCGATTGGCAACGATGGCATACAATGTATGGTGGGAACCCGTTACCGGTGGCTTTTCTGCGAATGTTTACCAGGCGTGGGGCTAATATGGCTCGTAGAAAAGCATGGTCCATGTTCATGAGTGTGAATCAGTGTGAGCGGAAGTCTTCAGTGGATTTCCATAAGTAGTAAATGATGCCGATGCGGTCAATCTGGGTTGATTGCTCTGAAAATGTTGGATAGTTCCATGTAAAGTAAGGGTCTTTCCTGTGAGAGAATTTAATATTTGATGAAAACAATATGCGGTCTGCGCAGATTAGAAGTGGGAAATCTCCACTGATCGTCCGATTGCGTGAGAGCCACATAGGCCCCTTTCTCATTCTTCTAGAGAGCAAAATTAAGCATTTAAACCTTCAGCGACTACTACTATGTCCGTCCACTCAACAATCTGACGCGGTTGAGAAAGATCGTTGTAGAATTCATCCTTGATTTTTTCAGATGCACAGTAATCGGTTGGTGCATACACGGCCACGAGGAAGAAGCACCGACGCCTTGTTCTGTAGCTGTTGGCCGTACTGAACCGTTGGAATGTACAACGCACAGTCAACTACTGACAGGAATTCAGTCAAAAAGCGAAAGCTCAGTCATAGTTCTTAGCAGAATCCCAACATCAACAACACTGCAAGCGTCAGATACCAAATTACCTGATAAACTGAGAGTGAAGCTTAAGGAAGAGGTTGGATCTGAAGAACACAAGGTGATAATTGAAGTGAGGCCTTGTTTCGTAGACGAAGCGTATGTCTAAATTAGAAATATCAAAAGTTCTATTTAAAAGTTCTAACTGACTTGACAAAGGCCTTCCAAGAAGGTCGAAACGTTGTCACCGAAATCTTGTTTTGGTATTCACGTTGTGGCTAAAACAAACCTGATTCTATTGTTTCTATTTAGGGCAACTTGTTGATCGAAATGATTGAGTATGCGGACATTGAGTGCAGACAAGTGGAACGAAGATTTCGGTTTTATGAACGCTATAGCTCTTGGTTGGTTGACCTTACTGGTTAGCCGCCGAGTGATATTCCACGGGTGGTGTAAACAGAATGCACTTTTCATCATTTGAAGTGGGAGGAAGAATTGCACAAAAATGGAAGAGGGTTTTACAAATGAGTTCCTGAGACTTTAAGGCATAACATACTTTGCCGTAACCCACACAGACAAAAAGGTTTCACTTTGAGAACCCTGGCCGAAACCTTTGACTCAAAATTCTGGTCCACAAGGCAGTGAGTTGTAGATCCAACGCATAATCGTAACCAAAGAACTAGGGTGGAAGCTTCTAGAAACCTGTCACGCACGGTTTTTAGTTTTCGATTCGGTGTATTTTCCACTATGGTGCTGATTGACGGTCCACTGTTCGGGCTCGGTCCAATGAAACAGGCGGAACGTAGAGGGGGCAGCATCTTATTGCCTGGGGCTGCCCAACTTGGGTGGGCGGTAGCTGTCTAATGAAGTGCGAAGATTTCTCCTACCATTGGGAGGAAGCCACAAGTACCCTACTCATGCGTCTATCTAGCGGGGATCTTTGACCGGTAAAATGCTCTTCGTGTTTTTTTGGTAAAGTGGCCTCCTCAGGGGCGAGAATGGAGAGTTAGAGGGAGCCAGGAGGTGCTCAATCAGTTGGCCTTTTGAGACTGTGCGTTGTCTAGTCTTTAACCATTGGTATTTCAAGCATAATTGGATCTTCGACCGAGAAAATCCATCCTGTACAGCTCGCAGGGACATGGAGGCACACAAGCCATCGCACCACGTCAAGGTGCAGTCTTAATGGTGGCAGTATAGTCGATAATTTGATTGCAGTCAGTGCATTTACCTAGAGCACAAAAACACTGTTTTGCATTCTTGCTTGGAATCAAATCACGAACCCCCTGATAACATACGAAAATCGTTGCACTTAAGCCACACGATTTCCTTAAATTTTTAGTTACATTTACAATATGACACATTACGCTTGTGTAAATCAATAGTCTTAACCAAGGAAGTGTCTTATGACCAAACTGACTGACATTCGCACCACGCCATTGTTCTTCGAGTGTAATTTATTGATGTTGTTTCTGTACATTGTCTCCAGAACAATAAAACCGAGAGCCCAGATAGACTTGAAGTGGTTTATTCACACATTGTTCGCTTTTAGTTCACACTTTACCTCAAGTGACGAAAATCCAGTATCCGAAAGAAAACGCTTAAAATGTGATGTTCAGTTGTGAATATGACTTGTTTGTCAACTGAATTACGCGTGAAGTCTCGGTCCGATCGTGGGTGGAAAACAATGGCTTATAACTTGCCAACCAACTTGCTGCTAATTTGTTCAAAGAACGACAATAATGAAAGTCCAAACTAGGTACATGTGGTAACCCTTGGCCGAATGAACCACTAACGGCTAAGCACACCGAATGATCTGTATGCGTGAGGAACGGATAATGCAGACGACTATTCGCATGCAACTGTCCTGGATTTTCGTACAGTTTAAGGTCACTTATCAAATCGTCAGCCTATTTCTAAATTTTGTATATTATCGTGATTTAGACAGAGTTTAAGTGCGATCACTGAAATTCGATTTGTCCTCGATCATGCACTATTGGTTGTTGTATCACATTTGGAAGTTCCTTGTTTTACTTTGAATGATCTAGCAACTTAAAAGTAAAAGGAATAATTTTTCTTGCCCTACCGCCCTATTATCTTGCCCTGGAAAACATAGCATGAGGGCAAAAGTACCATCATTAGAGTCATCGCCGGGAGGATAAGTCAGAAATGGGACTCAGCAAATCTTAATTGTGAACCTCACAAAAAGAGTTATATGAGCTGACTACAGTACAATGTGGCTAGATCGGGAGATAGAGCGTGGAAACCATATCTTGAAGCAACACCTGCCCGAATAGACTGCGGTCTTTGTAAACTCTACCACAGTTTTGTGGATATAAATCGATCCAGACAAAGGCTCTATTTTTCCTTTGATCGGAAAATCACTTTCTTCGGCTGGAGTGGTCAGTTAGTGCTGTGACAGCCGATTACTCATTCATCCAATTTCAGTCATAAAATTTTCCATATCATTACTCGTTTGACAATCACTCTGAATTCAAACAAGTGCACAGTAAAACTTCATCGGAAAGCGGCATCACCGAAATTTTTGATCGGACACAAGCAGTTTGAAACATCCAGCCATTGGTAACGATCAGCGTTTTCTTTTTAAAATTGCAATTTGACCCTGGTGAGTTTACGAGGTGTACGCGAAATTTTGATACTTTCATGAATTGTATCCGAGAGATCGGAGTGAATAGGGATCCTCGTAAATGTTGTGGTTTGTTAGATTGTAGCATCAAACATTCGAACGGTCTCAGAACTGAGGTCGGATTTGAAGCGGGTGGAGTAGTTTATTTCCGAGCTCGACTTGACGTCACTTTGGCAATATAGCACAAATTATGCCCAGATATGCCATTTTAACCATCTACATATATCATACCACAACTTGCATGATTACTTCAATTATATTGGAAAGTATTTGCTTCAGTTTAGAGGGATGTGTCCTAAGAGGGAAAACCACTGGTAATCCTCCTGCCATTGTAATCGGTGCTCATCTTTCTTCCACAATTGAAGTAAAATAAACTTGTCAAAACAATGAAAATCTGATGAGACTTTATATAAGACTGAAAGGTTAGAATATTACCCAACTTCGCCTTAAGGGAGGATAAAAAATAACCTTAGATCGGGTCTGCGTTGATACCGTTTTCAAAGTTTATTCTCGGTCGTACCGGGCTATTATCAACCTCAATTGTAGCTCATCTTTATTTGAACCAGATGATATGTTTTCCGGTGGTTATTTTATTCGAGAGTACACCGCCAATGATGAGCAATTGTTTTCAATGTTTACTTTAACAGTGTGCATTAACCGTATGGAAATTTGGTGTTAGACTGTCAGTTTTTGACTCGTTCAGAGGTCAAACGTGTCTAGTCTGGCGTGATTTAATTTGTATCACGCAGTGAACACCCGAGACGTTCAAATAAATTAAAATCTCCAAGGTGTGCACACAATTGGTTATTTTGACAACGGCTCATATATAATGAGCTCCATAGCGTGACGGTTCTTTCAAAAAATTGAAATGTGCAACTCCAGTTTGTTGCAGCACGGCGGAAGTGGGGTTAGAGTGAGTCGCATGGTCAATAATTTAGCTTACACATGTTATGGGATTGAGACAGAACCGGTAGTTTAGACTGTCTTTGAAGAAACGAATAACCCATCCAAGACATTACAACCTGTTGTCTGATAAGTTCTGACGCGGTACACATTCGTTTTTCTTACGTGGCCCATGTTCACCCAAGTATCTAGCTCAAATACACACACAAAAAACACGTTGTAAGTGCACTGGCCACAGGGCGTCGCACGCTGCATTCGGACCTGATTTTCATCAGTGATCGTACCGTCAAACATAAAGAGTTCCTGGTTGACCAGTACACCCCATAAAGTTAATAGCCATAAATAATTGTTTGTTTTCAAAGGCATATTTTAGTCTCAAACATTTCATTGGTCTCACAGAACATATGGAGAATAACAAAGTGGCGAACAACCTCGTTTCAGTTATTCGTAATTATGCCATTACATAACGTTAAATATGACCAACAATACGAATAAACAAGGAATGAGAGATTCGAGTCCTAATGGTTGAGCTTCGGCTCCAATCATGCGTGCATGTGTGCCTGTGTGAAATTGATGAATGTCACAAGTTCACTTGGTTGCGCACGTGTTGGAGTAACTGAGGTTGGTCAAGGGAGATTAAGTGCTTGCACAAATTTCTTCTGGGCGCACAAGGGTGGGGGTTGTGAATACGAATAATTACAGCTTCAGCCGTGGCTAAGATTCGATGCTTTACTGCTCTCGACTCGGTGTAGAACCTTGTAAATCGGTCGAAACGCGCTAGCCACATCCACCGAGTAATTTGACTCAACGAGGTGCGAACACACCGCGCTTGTAATTGTCTTAATTGTTCCAGTCCTCAGCCAAGCCGGGTGGTGTTCGCGAACGCGATCGGATAAGCGCCTGGTCGCGCGACCAATGTACTGGGTACCAGTACCACAGGAACCGGTGAATGAGTATACACAGAATGAGGCTGCAGAATCTGGCACTCTGTCCTTCAGTCGGAAACACATAATCGGTTTAGATGTGAACACAGGTTTTAATTGTACAGCGTAAAGTGTTCTGCTTCCTGCACTTAAGAGCTTTCTTTGAACGATTTCCGCCTCCGTATCTCCCTTAAACGGCAGATGCACATAGCCAGATGTCTTCGCTGCTCCTATTTCTTTAGGCCGATCCTCGTGTTTTAGCATCGCCCTATCGATAAATCGTTCAGGGTAGCCATTCTGGACAAAGACAGTACGTAAGAACTGAAGCTCACTGTCGATGGCGTCATATTGGGCACATTGTCAGAGTTTAAACTCATTGTTATAGTTCCCAGAATTCCAGCTTTGCATATGAGAGTAGTGGAAGACTTCATTCAAATTATGTAGTGTGTATAGAAGGAGTGAAGTGAGAATGGCTGTTTGCCTTGGTTGGGTCTCATCAGCAATGTCAGTCCACTGACCGAACTGGGAATCAAACCCTGAATCTCACAGTTAAAACACAAGCATATTACTCACTCGGCCACTGAGCACCTGATTAGACCGCTTTTGCCGTTTTCCTTGTATACCACAGCACAATCCAACTGTGAGAGCTTGTTGTGGGTATCGCCCTTTGTCCATCTCAGCACCACCGTCCGGGGTAATGTACAAGTGTTTCCCAGATTTTCAGTTCATACTTCAGTTGCTCTATACCCGACAAAATCCAGCAAATAATTCCCACTTTTTTGATTCAATGGGAATACATGTAGCTAGCTGAAATAGGGTGACATATCTCAACAGCAGTCTTCTTTGTCCCAAACGTTGCAACAAATTCCCTTAAAGTAATAAGATTACTAAGTAAACAGGTAATTCATCCGTGCGTCGGTTTGTTCAGATATAACTCTGGGTGATTCACATATTACGTGTATTTAAACTAAGGCATATAACACTCTGAAATTCTTTGTATTCAGAGCAAGGGAGATGTGAATTGAAAACCTAGGACATAGTTGATCCTCGTCAGCATTGCTAATCTATAAACTCAGCTGAGGATCAAACCCCGGACCTGACAGGTAGAATGTAACTATGCTACCCACTTGACCACCGGTCAGCCAATTAAACTTTTTCATTTCACTTATACACAATTGGACACAATCCATTTTTGCAAACTTGTTGCAGGCATCACACCTCACAGCTCTGGGCTCCAACCTCCGGGGTCATGACTCATTCCGAGGCATTCTGTATGTGATTATTTGTTTCATTGTGACAGTTTCGATTGACTGTTCATCCTCGTTTAGTGCACATATTTATGACCCATGAGTATAAACTGATGGTTAGACATTTCACTGGTTCGCTGAAATAAATTATCGGTATGGTCATCAAACTTATTACTATTTATTGTACTATAGTTTTCATAGTTTGAATTAAACTGTTTTAAGTGTATCCTGGAAAATTGGGATATTCAGTCCCTTAATAGAAGTAAATCTCACATTTACCGCGATGAACGAAGTAGCCTTTTTGTGGAATTCAGAATTTCCTGTGTTTAATTGTCGGATTAAGCTATTGCACAAAACACTCAAATTTCATACCCTTATGACAGTCTGTTTTGACAAACCATGGGATTTCCGAAGCTACGTATGCTCTGCAGATCAGTATCATAATTTTGCATTTTTCATACTTGTTTGATTACAGCCGTTTGCATCGATTGTTTTTTACGATAAAAATAAAAAATAATTTTTTCAATGACGAAAGCATGAGTACTTAAGTCTTCGGGGTTGAAGTGACTTTCACATTAGACGTTTACTCCTGATCGGTTTCACTGTGAACCAGGTAGGGTTTGAGGGATGCTGACGAAATTCAGAGGTCAGATAGAATGAGTAATCAGCATCCAGCAGGATGTTTGTCCAATTGCTAATGATCATTGGCATTTCGAAATCATTGATTATGTGAAGTTATATATATATATATATATATATATATATATTAAACGAAATCTCCTCGCGTTTCCGGATGAGTGAGAAGCACCCATCCACATGAAATGTTCAATGAAATGCATGAGGTTGCAATGGTATCGTTGGTCAGGCTTCTTATAAGAACCGAATAAGGAGGTAAATTTTAAGAATATTTCCTTCAAATGTACTAGGGGAAATAATAGCTCCAGGTAAGTGATAAAAGTAATACCAATCGTGTGGTCAGCGTAATTGAACGCAGTAAAAAGGATAACTCACATAATCCAAGGATGTACCTTATATGGGAGTTCGATGAGAACATTCAAGTTAGAACCAGCTTGTTGGTGCTACATTTAAAGGTAAAGATGTTATGATTAGGAAGAAATGCAGGAATGAGAGTGTTTTCCCAGTTCCAAAGTATTTGAACAAAAGATTCTTGGAAGTAAAAAGCGCAGTACCTGGGAGTAATCACCTTGAATGTGCAACTAATCGCTTGTGTAGGCTACCTAATGAGAAGAACAAGTGGAAGAGGAAGAGAAAAATGAAGTTCAGTAGAACAAAATCCATTATAGTACTCGAAGAATAAGAGTATGGAAGTGACAGCTATACAGAGATCTAGTTATTGCAAGTTACAAGTTGGGGATGGATGGTTGGTGATGCGAATGGTCTTATGGTAAGCTGGGTAAAAAAACAGGAGGAGGTGGATTAAGCTCCACCCCACACATAACTGCAGTAATTAAGTGTAAGGGAAATCTGAGATTTATTACGTGGCAGGAGATAAGTAGAAGTAAATAATAGACTACTACGGAAGAGAAGGCCAGTCTTGCTCACAACAAGCGAGGCAAGTAAATGCAAAACCGGTGAGCCTAACGAAAAGAGGATAAGAATATTCCATATAAATAGCATGAACCTTTGGAACGGAGAACGCAAGAGGAGGAAGGTTTACCTTTGAAAGAAAAGGACGTAAGAGAGGTTTTACAGGCATTATAGAGAACACGACTGCAAAAGCCTCAAACAGAAGTAGGACCGAAGGCAGAAGTTAGGGAGATACTTTGAGATGAACAGGGATTGCTAATAATAAAGGAGTTACCGATGCGAGGGGAAGAGGGGTGAAGAATATCCTCATCGGCAGAGGCGTAAATGGGATTTGAAGTCGAAAAAGGTCGTTATTGAATATCAGTAAAAATGTGAAGGAAGGTTCAGAACTTTGGAGGACACCAGTATTCACATCCACCGAATTCGTCATAGTCCCAGCGCTCCAACAGAGAGGCTTCAGTCGTGAAGATAGCTTGTTGCCCAGGTCAAGTTCTGACGGAATGCCAAATTTGAATATTTAAGCTAGCAAACCTGCATACTATACATGATTTAAAGCTTTCATTATGTCCAGCAACACAAGATGGGTTTCTCCGTGGTTGACCATACATGCGAAACGTGTGCCAGAAAACCAATGGTAGATCGGCATGGCCGAAATTGCCGTAAGTTTGGAAAGTAAATATGGGCTGAACTTGAGGACAGGATCGAGGGTATGAGCGTGGTCTCTAGCGCTGTCCGGGATAGGGATCGGGTAAACAAGTTGGTATAGGCTGCTCAACAGGGCATATAATTCTATTTCACGTCCAAAGAGCGATATCCCTTCAGTGTAGTAGCCAGTACCAATATGAAAAATTGCCCCAAATTGTGAAATGAACTTCGNGTGGCTTGCTTAATATTCATCTATAACATCAAAAAGTAAAGAGCAACCGCTAGTTCGGGAACGTTATGCAGTGCAGAAGTAATAATTGAAGGAGAAAAATTGAACTGTCAGCCACATAGTCTGGAACATCTGGTTTATGAGGGACTTAAATGAATGAATGGGGTAGAAAAACTTAAACGGTAGACAAAAGCGTGAACATCCGCTTTGGAAATGAGTGAGGTGTGAAGAGAATAACGAGGAAATGGGCCGTGAATTAGTTTTGGGAGAAAATAGAGGAAGAGTTCAAGTGCATCGAAGAAACTGATGTACCAAGTCAATATTACTGTTCAAGCCACTAATTATAATGAGTGCGATTGTTGAAAGAGTAAAGTGTGCATAAGTTGTAATCCCACTTCACGTGATATCCCAAGTGAGATGGGAGAGATGACCGGCAACATGACCCTGGTACTTGAAATAGCGAGCCATTTCGATTTTCGACAGCTAGAGGACGGGACTACGACAGAATCACTTTGCCATCACGACGAGACGTGGTATGATGGCTTGCGTGCCTTCATGACTCTGCGAGCTGCACAGGATGGCTTTTCACAGCGGTAGATCCAATCATGCCTGAAAGGTCAACGGGTAGAAGCCAGATGAAGCTCAGTCTCTCAAAGACAGCTGCTTGGATAACTCCTGGCTTCCTTCTTCTATCCCTCGAGAGGTCACTCCAGCAAATAAACACTGTGAGGGGCAGTTTACCAGTCTCAAAACCCCGCTAGATGGACGTAGTAGCGGGAAAAACACAATTAATCAAAATTCAAAGGCCTTGCGTGAAAGCTATCTAGAAGCTCCCACACGGGTGCTTCGTTCACGCTCCCGCGTTGGATTTACGCCCCACTACCTTGTAGGTCAGACTTTTGAGTCGAAGGCTCCGGTTAAGGTTCCCAAAGAAAAACCCCTTCGTCGGTGTGGCTGCCGCGAAGTATATAGTGCTCTAAAGTCTTAGGTACCCATTTGAAAAACCATCTTTCCCACATGTCTATTCCTTCCTCTCAATCCAAAATATTCCTAGGTGCCTCCTTCTTACGAGACCTATCGGATATCATTCAGAGTTCAACTAATAAGGTCGACCACTCGGAGATTACCAGATTTTTGAAACCAAAATCCCCTTGTCCCTTAGCTGCACTCAGTGTCCTTACACTCTATCGGATCGGTCAACAAGCTGCCCTTACTAGAACCCTTGAAACCTTCCATTTAGATGCATACGGTGTCTCCGAAACACGCATACAAGACCCTACTTCAGTCATCTTCCTGCGTTCTACAGATCCCATCTCACCCTCACGCTTCACTCTCCGTGTGTGAGGCGATTCGGCATCTGAAGCTCGTGGTGTGGCTGGTGTTGGGATTGTGCTGAGTTTCAAAGCCGAGCGTTCACTTCTCGATTGGATCCCGGTTCACAGCCGACTTCGCGCCTTATGTCTGGATAGTGCAGTACAGGTCAACAGCTACAGGACGAAGCGTCGATTCTTATTCGTCGTATCCGCGTATGCACCGTCAGATTGCAATTCTCCAGAAATGAAGGATGAACTCTAAAAAGACCTCTTTCAACTGCTCCAAGGTACTCGGTCAACGGACATTTTGGTAGTCGCTAGAGACCTCAATGCTCAAGTGGGATCCCCGGACGAATCAGAGAGGTTACTTGGTGGTTCACATGCAATCCCAGCTAACCAGACTGACAACGGAGAATGCCTTATCCAACTTTGCGCTGACCACGGACTATTTCTGTCAAGTACGAACTTCTCGCACAAGAAACGGCTCCGCCTTACATGGAGACCGCCAACCGCTTCATAGCGCTGGGCTCAAATCGACCACAACACCATCAGCAACCGCTGGAGAGAATCCATTGAAGAATGCCGCTCCTACTGGTCAATACCCGTGGACAAGTATCATGCTCTGCTTCGAGCGAGATTCTTCCTCCGCCTGATAAACAACCGCAGAAAAGCCACCGAAAACGGATGGCCGCAATACAGTATCACTGACAGTTACAAATCGGCCTTTGAAGTGGAACTATCAGATCGCCTCTCAGTTCAACCATCAGCCGGAGGACTCAGTGAACACTGGAGGACAATCAAGGAAGCGATGCAAAAGTCGATCAAAACAACGGAAAATTCTGGTGCAAAGAAAGCGATGGATCTCTCCGAATTCGGTTGCCTTGCTTGACGCTCGCAGAGCCATACCTTCAGATTCAAAATACGACAAAACGACGCAAATCCCTTAAACGCCAGCTCATCAAGAGTCTGAGGAATGACCGCGAGAAGTGGTGGGTAGAAAAGTGTAGAGAGATAGAGAAGGCTGCGGCTATCGGAAATAGTTGCAATCTTTTTCGTTTAATTAGGAGTACAGGACCAAGGAAAGCAGGCGTGAGGTAATTAAGGAGTATGACGGCACACTGATCCGTTTTCAGCAACACCATCTAGATCGATGGGCAGAACATTTTGAGGCTCAGTTTAGCTGGTCAACTTCGACACAAGACCTCTCCCTACTCGATTCAACTGTGCAAATACTGCCAGTTTGCATCAATCCTCCATCTGAAATGGAGGTTACCCAGGAAATAAGTTATTAAAAACGGCATAAAGCATCCGGCCCAGACGGGCTGTCTCCATCCGTCTTTAAGGATGCAGGTTCAGCCTCGGTTTTGGAGTTAGCAAAACTCCTGGGCTCAGTGTGGGAGAGGGAAGAGGTTCCAGCTGAATAGTGTGGATCGGTGATCATACCGATTTACAAGAAAGGTGACAGATCCTTCTGTGAAAACCACAGAGAAACTAGTTAAGGAAGCATTACCTCTAAACTTCTCGTTGGCATCATACTCCGTCGATTGTCTGCCGCACGTGAACGGTGTACGCGTAAGAACCAGGCTTGTTTCAGACCTGGTCGAGGCTGCATTGACCACATCTTGACACTTCGTCAAATTCTAGAACATAGACACTCCTTCCGTAGACCCACTATTTCTATCTTCCTTGATCTGAAAGCGGCTTTCGACTCAGTCGACCGCTCTAAACTCTGGTGCTGTCTTTCCGTGAAGGGAGTGCCGGAGAAGTTAATTTCAATATTGCAATTGCTTTATACTAATAGCCGAATCCGAATCCGAGCTTACGGCACTTTTTCATCTGATTTCACTTCGGAAAGTGGTGTTCTACAGGGTTGCCCTCTCTCTCTCCTTTTCTATTTACCTTCGTGATAGAGTTCATTCTTGAAACAGCCCTATCATCGTGCGGGGACAACAGCAGACTGTCTTAACCAGAGTATGCAGACGACATTACGCTACTAAGTGACGATCCAGGTAAGTTGCAAGCTTTTCTGGATAGTTTGAGTGCTAGTGTAACCAGGTTCGGTATGCGTTTAGCACCTCCAAAGTGCAAAATGTTACTACAAGATTGGGTTGGTCCAGCGCCCAGTCTCACCCTGACTGGAGAAGTAGTAGAGGGAGTAGACAAATTTTGCTATCTGGGCAGCTATATCTCACCCGGTGGACGCATCGCAGATGAAGTGTCCGCGTGGATACAAAAGGCTCGGTTGGTATTTGCCAACTTGAGAAATTTGTGGCGCCGTCGCGACATCCGGATGTCTGGGAAGGGTCGAATATATGGTGCAGCAGTTCGGCCAGTACTGCTCTACGGTGCAGAGACTTGGCCTCTACGATAACAGGATAAAAACAGATTGTCGGTGTTCGAACACCGCTGTCTACGTAGCATAGTCTGGTGGGGTAACCGGACGAGCAATGGTGAGGTTAGGCACAGAGTTTTAGGCAGGCACGGTCGTCCACTGGAGCAA
>UZAN01044215.1:24883-35254 GCA_900618425.1 Echinostoma caproni | reverse complement strand
AATGAGTGAAGCGGTCAGGCCCATCTACACGATCACCGGGGTGAGATCGAAGCAGGTCAAGCACCGCTTACTGTCAACAGCCGGAGCGATCGCGATTCGGTTGAACAACCCCCCTTTGTGCGTTCAAAAAAAGTCGGTCAGAGCCCTGAATTTACCATGGCCAGCCATAAATGCTAGAATGACATAAAGCCTGTCATCAACTGAGTGTCAAATGCATTTGATTCATTCGACAGTACTAATGACATTTGCAGAATGATTCGAACTCCCATACACCCCTGACTGTATTATCCCATCTATCACACACACACACGCATACAAACACAGACATTACTTACGCGTATTCTATTTCCTTGAACTATATGATTTTGTAATCTATAAAAGAGTGCTGTATTTGGCTAGTAAATGAGGTACCGAAAGTGAGCTTGTTTGCCAAATTGACTTCTCAACAACATATTGTTTGCAACCGTTGGAAAGTGTATTCAGTTAATTTCTGTAGTTTTAAAGCTGAAGAGAAATCTCCACGGTTATTTTCCAGACTCCGTAAATCCAAATACTTCTTGATTTAAGCGAATAGTAAACAATTACTCTATAATGCACCTAGGAGATTTTTGATATTTATCACAGATCAAAGAACAAAGATTTATTATGGGAATACCTTACAAGCTCATGCTTATCTCGTTCCATAGGTTTGTGTTGTGGTTAAAAGACACCCAGGTAGCACGTCGTTGGCTAATAGCGCGCTATTAGCCAGATACAATGAGCTACATTTTTAAAAATTCCGTTTTATGGTTTCCTTCTTCTCTGTTCTCTAATCCCTTATAAAAACCAGATTTTCTCGCGGTATTACTATCTCGCCATGTGCTTAAGGACGGCTTTGTAATGACTACAACGAACCGTATTGACTAACTGAATAAATCCCTTTTATCTTCGTTCACCCCTACTATACCATGTGAATCCTAATTAGAAGGTTTCTTCAAACAAGCTTCAACTGTAATAACAGGCTTACATTCAGATAATTGGGCATATTACAGAAGACCATTTAGTCGCCGATATATATCATAAAACTAAGAAGTATATTACATTTGCCGTGTTGTACTTTCTTGTGACAATTCTGTCCGCCATATTTTTGACCCACCTACGTATATCACGTCAAACGCAATCCATTGAAACACGGATAAATTTGGGGTTCGTCCGAATAGCGTCTACTAAAGTAATGCATATATTATTACAATTACTTACCGATAACACCTTTAGTAAGCAAATGACCGGAAGCTTGTATTTTCCCGTGTTACCGGAGTAACCCATCAACACATCAAAACATGGCACGTTTCATTGTGTGCCACCTCTTTCAAACCCATTTGAATCAGTTACTTCATCTAAGCACTCAATGGACAACATAACTTAAACCAACAAAATTGTGAAATACATTGTCAACTGAAAAGAATTCGTTCAAGTTATTACAGTTGCTCCTGGTTGAGTTCACATTGAAGGAAATGGGCTGTGCTTATAAAAACGTATTGCGAGTGAAATGCATGTTTCACAATAATTTACCTACTGATCTTGGACACGTTGTTCTGTGTTCATAAAGGCTTACTTCGTCACAAAAAGGACACTTAAATTGTTGCATTCGTTGTTGTGACAAATGTCCAGCGATATATGGCTGAAATTTCAAGAAGCTCCAAGTCTTCAAGTATTGAACAAAATTACGTTTTTTATATGATTACTAAAGTAATTCTCAGAGAAAATTGATAATGGAACCAAAAGAAAAAACAGTGAAGTAAATGTATCACAAAATTTTACTTACTATCCGATGGACGTTAAGAAACAATAACATCTGCAAAATATCAGCTTACAACAATCCAGCTCAGGATGAGAGTCACTCAAACTATCATTTCCCGCGGCAAATTAAAACAAAAATCAGAGAGGTTTGACTCCAAAAAGAAGAACACTGATTGATTTCAGAATGAAAACGAGTCTTTAAACCAAAACAAATGTTGTAAATCTATTTCAAGGGTAAATTATTACTAAATAACAAATGTAGCCGATGTAGCTCATAAGTAGCTCTGTCTAGCGGATCGATGCGTTATTTTGTGCTAGCTGGGCAGTGATAAATACAGTTCCTTGTGTAAAATGTCACATGATACGGGCTTCTTCCACTGCCGCACGCAGCTTCATTCAGGTTGGAATCTAAGGTTTGCTAAGGCTTCATCGAGTCTCCGTTTCAAAAATTCAATGCTTGGCGTAGAGACGACGTAGGGTAGGAGAGAGTTCCAGTTGAACACACTCTCGCAGCGAATGACTGACGCCAGCATTCCAATCGGCATTTTGAGACCACTAGTTTGAACGGATGTCCTCTGGATGAGCATTGGGTGATAATTATGGCAACGGGCGACAAAGATTGCTTGGGTTTCGCATTTTTTGGCTTACCATAATCACATCTTTGTCTCTGATGGATTCAATCCCCTAACCATTTTGCAGGCCATCCGTTTTGGACGCTCCAGCATACTGCGTTGTAGCCAAGATAGTGTACTCTGTGAGTGACCGAATGTATGCTGATAGTAGACGGGGGAAAAGCGCTGACTCAAACCGGGAAAGTTGCTAAGCACTCGACTTTACGGTTGCCATGGGTAACCTTGCATAAGATAACAATCGGTAAATTATAGTGCATAACTGATCCAGATCGTTAAAGTCCTTCAAGATGAGCTAAGACAGATTACTTTTTGAATTCAGGCCAGACAGGCGAGGAAAGTGATGAGTCCGCATCTACAACATTTGTAAAATTATTAACAAATAATCAAGCCAATTGATGAATTTCCCATTATAGAATTGCTTTTCTTCGAAATAATTGTCTGGAACGGTAGTTGTAGCCATTTTGTTAATCGCCAGTTGTCGTGATCAAAGAAAACGGAGTCTAAATATCCCTGATGGAATAATGAATGCTGATTGGATTACTAGTTATCATTTTAATCCTTTTTTTGAAATCCACGCAATGCAAAAGGTTTACAGGTGATTGAGAAAATCAGTAAGTTGGGAGGAAATCATTGACTTTATACGAAGTAAATGCGAATTCCCGGTCACCGGATCCGATCTTAGAGGAGGGTTTCCTCATTGGCAAATGTCGCATATTTGGATAAATCTGATTAAGGAATGCCACAAGTTTTAACCAGTTACTCAAAGTCTGTGGCTGGATTGAGCTCGACATCAGGAATTGTGTGAAGTGCATCAACGATGGTCAATTTTCCCGTTGAAGTTCAATTAACTCAGAGTTATAGGAAGTCACTCATTCTACTCAATAAAGTAGTTGTTATACTAATTATTGAGTGATGACCGCCTAAGAATACTGGGTAACATTTTTGTGCATGTTGGGACTCGTCAGCAGTTCCAGATTTTGTGTTTAACCACGGACTTAAACCGCAGACAAACATATTGGGAGGAATGAATTTTCCACTTAACAGCGGAGATGATCATAATTAAACTAAAATAACCCCCAAATGTAGTCACAAGAACATGATTTGAGATCCCTCATACTCCAAGGCGAAAGTAACAATTGCTCTCATATATAGTCACACTGAAGCAGAGGGTTGAAGAGAAGATAACAGTTTCGCACTTGACATGGCTTGTGCCACTATCACTGATAATTCACAATCACAGCATGAATCACAGCTGGAAATAAGTTCTCTCTGTGTTTGTGTGTAAAATGTGTCAGCTGTACAAAACAGGTCTCTGAGAGAGCGTCACAATAGGTGCTTCCCACACTCAATGCGTGACTTTGTGTAAACTCGACAAAAATAACCGTAGGTTTGGCGTACCGTGAAAGCTTTTTATAATATATCTAACGAGTGCACAAAGTTGTTTTTCTCGACAATCGTTTGAACAAATCAAGTCATCGAGCCCAAATAGTCTTACTATTTCAATTGCTATAAATTGCAGATAGTGTCTCGCATGGATGGAACCTTAGATCTCAACCGTTGGGCACCATATAGTGTCGAGTTGGGGATTGAGATCACGAAGCAAGAGAATAACGGTGTTTTTCACAATGAGATATGTGCAGAACAGTAAAGACGCTTTACTATTATCATCAGAAAAATATAAGGGACTAGATGTGTATCGCTTGAATGAAATTGGTGCCAGTTTAGAACCAACTGATCATACAATGGAGTCAATAAGGTAATCAGTTATTACTACGCAAATGAGAGAATATATCCATGGGACTCAAGAACCTGAAAGTAAAACACTTAGATTTTATAGACTCAATCACAGTACTTTTCCCAAGGGGCAAACACAAGCTACACAACAATAAGAAACAACGGAGTTTAGAAACCAGATTGATTTTTAGCTAGGCAAAAGGGACGAAAGTTGTGTAATCAATGATAATGTGAATCCGAGACAATAGTTAACCTCTGTCCACTCTGATTTGCATCCGGGGTTCATTACATGAAGGAATTAGAGAGGTTACCGGGTACGCATACCTGAAGAGCGGCAATCATCACGAAACCGGTTGAGTGGCTCCAGGGAAGTTATGCCCAGTCATTCATATGCTACTTATTAAATATTAAATAAATGTATATCTGTGCGAATGACCTCATCTGTCACGTTGTTATTTTGGGCGATTTCAGCGTTCGTACTCAGGAATGGTTGACCAATTCTTTTGCTGTGTCTTCTTTGGGCAGCGAAGCTCAACACTTCACCTTGATCGTTAACCTTAGCCGGTTATTTGACCTGCCCAGACGTTTCTCTGATCAAGCTGGAGACTATGCTCATACCCTCGATAAAATTCTAACTCAGGTCTCTTCTCAGAGGTCTCTACTCCCTCCCGCCCCAATGAATCCATCGGATCACTGCATGGTTTCTACTCCATCAGATTTACTCGCTTTGATCCGCTATCCACCTCGAGACACTCATTTTTACGCGGTAAGTTAGCCAACTGGGACGTTTTTCGTGATTTCCGGGCTTCATGTTCTAGTTATTTGTCATTTCACTTAAAACATTGCCAAATCTGTTTCCGTTTTCATCGAAATTGTGCTTCAAGGGCTGCATTCTGTTATTCCACCCCGTTTACTATTTGAGCATTAATCCCATTCATCCACCGCAAAACATAAAAACATATGCAGGACACTTTCGGCAACACTTCAAATGTGAAGGTAGCAAATTGGAAACAATGGTGATTCATGCGGTTAGTGACGAGAATACTACTTTTACCTAAATTAATGTGATATTCAACGTGTTTTTCGGTTGATATTGGGGAATACTGCCACAGTTACTCAAAGTCCGTGAAATATTGAATATACAAGCTGGACGAGGAGGATAGCAGGATTGGAAAATACAACTCATGAGGTGATGTTGTCACTGCTTAGACCTATCAAACATTACAGCCAATCTCCTGCTATATCGTACCTCTGAGAAGTCGCATTTGTAATATCTTCCCCCATTTTGGAAAACCCAAACCAACCGTATGCGTGGTAACATAGTTTCTGACTTTGCAATGTCGCACCCCTCAATATGTCGCAGTCCCTACTACTCACTTAGTCGTTGACCGATGTTCGGGACGGCCATTGACCAAACAACCTGCAATGTCGCACTTAGCCACTGGTGTTCCATCTAGTGTGACGCGAACATGAAACTTTTCACTGATTGTATAATCTTTGCGAGTTAGACACTTCGATGCCAACAATCGAAGACAGAGTCACTCGGTTTGCAAATGTGCGATGACCTATAGATCAGAATGTGTTGCAAATGCTGAATCAGTCAAGTGCAACTTACAGCGCCGTTGTCGAATCACGTGGTATTTCAAGAAAAACTGATTAAAGTGTTATATCCCATTGAACAACTATCGAATAATTTGTGATTGCTGGAGCATCTCAGAAAAAATGTCACCTTGAAACCGAAGAAATAATCGAGACATCGAATTGGATGACCTTTGTTCAGTTTACTGCTATGAGAGTAAAGCACAATGAGTACCTTTTGATGAATAGCATCATTTGTAAGAAGGCAATTCAGCTAGTACAAAGAATGCATCATCGTGACTTCAAGTTTTCCAAAAGTTGGTTTCGCTCTTGGTCAATCCTGCAAAGTAAGATACAAGCTATTCTCACGTGAATTACTTTATAGATTTAAGGCGAAAGTTTGGTGATACCATCTGATGCAGTGGACGAGTTTCGAGCGAGGTTACTGCAGTTGATCCATGATTACGCTGACAGATGAAACACTGTTGTATTACAAGCAGCTCATAGACACAACGTTGGGTCTCAAAGGCAAAACAGTTTCAGGATCCAAGAAATCCAAATGAAGGCGTCGTATTTCTGCCCTGTGGGAGCATGAATGGATAAAAGTCATTATCTGTGGGTATTGGAATATTTCCGAGGTCTATATAGAAAACGCCTTCCCTACAGTCATAATTCTTTAAAGAACCCAAGTATGACTTCTGTGTTATTTCACAGTTGGCTTTCCGATGTCAACCGCAAGACGGTTGTTCAATGACACTCTATTTCACTATTTGTAGGTAACGCCCCTAGCCACAACAAAGCCGTAGTATCCTCTAATGTCAAAGCCAAATTTTTATCATGGGAAATACAAGCTGTTGTTTTTCTTGTCCCATAGGTCCAAATGGATCGATTTGCGGTCCATAGGCAGATGGGGAATGTCACAAATTATCCTTGTTTGATAAGCTCTATCAGATGTTGAAATTTAAGACGTCAATATTTTATCCAGTTTGTGTTTGAAAGAATCAATCGTGGGCGTAGAAACAACGTGTAGTAGTATAGAATTCTAAATAGTGCACACTCTGAGGGCAAATGAATGACGCCGGCATTCCAGTGGACATTTCTTTGAGCACTAATTTTAATGAGTGCCCCATGGGGGTGAATGTTGGGCAACAAGGGAAACGGTGAACGATATGGGTGATCAGGGTTCTGCATTATTAAAAAAAGAACAACAAACGAAAAATACAAATATCAAAAGGTCTACGATGAAACACAAGGATATCTTTGTTATCCCAGTTTCCTACTTTTTTTGTCCTAACTTTTCCACCTTCTACTCACTTTGCTCTGTATTTCAACCCACCTGCCTCATATTATTGCCATTGTTATCATTATTGTGGCGTCGGCACCATGCTTGTTTACAAGCCGGTGTAAAAAATAAATATTATTTAATACACCAAAATCATGTCTTCTCGGATTCGGCGATACTGTGCAGAGTACAGCCTCAATGACTCAAGTCTTTCCACATAAGTTTTGGAATGCAATCACTTGACGATTTTGGTGGTCATTTTTTGTGGACGCTCCAGAATCTTACGATCGCGTTGCAGGCATGGATTTTACAGTTGAATTACACACTCTATGTGGGGTCGAATGTAGGTTAATAAGAAAAGTGTTTATAATATGATGAAATAGTTTATTTTTAAATTTCTGCATTAAGTTCCTTTTTTAGTCAATAAATGAACTCGTACCGAATCAACCAAAGCACAGCATAGAAGAAGGTGAATGTGAAGCAGTGAATGCGCCGGAATTCCTCTCAATTATAGAAGCACTGGATCAGTTGGCTTCAAATGGCTAATGCTCGTTTACTGGGGTCTACAACTGATTTAAACACCACGTTTGTGGATTTGCAAAGGAGAACCAAGCTGAGACAAACAACGGCTTATGATTGCTAAAAGGATATCCTTGTAAGCTGCAGAGATTTTTCTTCTGCAATTCTGTGGGGCACTTGAATGCGGTGATCTTTGTAACAGTGATCACCAAAGCTACGGCTATTCGGTCTATCGACGGGCTCTGTCGCACTAACGTGTGAAGGGACGAACGATAATCGCATTTGACTGATCAAAGTCAAAGTCAAAGTTTTATCATGGTCGTTTTAACAAAGCTAAAGCTTATCATGCCCCATAGGATTTTTACAGTGTTTTGAATAACTTCACAAAGAGAAAATAACAATGATATTAATGTGCGTGATCACTCACGGATGTTGAAATGTTAAGTGTTCCAATGCTTTATCAAGTTGCGATTTAAATATTTCAACTGTAGGAGCACACACTACATCAGATGGGAGAGAATTCCATGCGTCGCACACTCTGACTGCAAACGAGTGATACCGGCAATCAAGGTGGCTGTTCTGGGTCTTCACCTTTAGTGGATGTCCCCTGAGGTGATCATTATGAGATTAAGTCAGNCAGAGAACGGTTGGGTTGATGCAGCATGTGATATGCCAGTATTAGGTCCCCTCGAAGTCGGCGGTATTGGGATGAATAGGGTCCCAATACTTGCAGTCTTTCGGGGTATGTCTTGTTATATGGACCTCCTACCAATTTCGTTGCCAACCTCTGCGGTTGTGTGGAGTAAAATGTCAGATCCAAGCAATCGATGGGTGCCTTCGCGTGGACGCGCCCGTGTGAATGAATGAACGATAATCGCACTTACCCTTACCACCGTACTGACGAAATTGGTTAACGGTCACCGTAACCCCGGTCTGACGCGCCTCTGTTTGAGCGATGCACTTCTAATTTGTGAATCATATGTTGAACTTAGGTTCAACACTTATGTTTACCGACACTGACCCTCAATAATGTATCAGTTGGTTCGAACGTAAACTGACAACAACAAAAGCGAACGAACGAATAGATGTCTGCAAACGTAATGCTACACATTTTTAACTAGAAAATCATGAATAGATCGCACAGCAAACAATCAGTTTGGAATATGAGAAAAAAGTCAATGTGCGGAGTATATCCCCGCAACAGATATTTTACTTTTAGATGACAATTTCCTTGGAATGCCATTTTATGTTCCGTGTTTTAGCTGTGTTTGAAATGATTCAGTCTTGTTTTTATCGAATTGGTTGATGTTGAGGTTGTGATTCTAATAACTCAAACAGGTATATTTTATGGTGGACGCCGTATAGCCAATTCCGTGGTTACCTCGACATTACAAAGGAATGAAGGAATGTCTGGAATTAATATGCGATAATTGGGTTACAAAAATGTACTAATTTTAAGCTGAGGGCATCATGAGGGATTTCAATTTCTTCGATACATAAACTAGGAAGGTATGTTTAAATTTCGTCATAAGTAAACGATATATAATTTTATAAAATGAGAAAAAGTAACGTAATTAACGTACTTTTCATCGATCAGGCTTATTTTGTCACAACTCCCAATTGAAATTTCATACTGCTTAATAGCATTTACTACTGACTAATATGCTATGTCGCAGTTCCTGGAATCTACCCACTTTTTCGAATTCTCGAGGGGTGCGACATAGCAGGAGATTGATTGTATTATTATTAGAACGAAATTCCTATTTATGTGTGTGCGTGTTGAGGCGGGATGGGTAACTTAAAATGTTTCTCCTGATCATAAAGTAATAGCCTTTCAGCTGAGTAACTTTCAAGCAAAAAGTACCACTGCACCAAACTTATCAACTAATAAAGTTCCAGGAAACAAGAGTGTTCTGCGAATGTGGAAGAATGAAAATCAGAATATCTAAACTGAACATCGGGATGGAGACAGTTACAGTGATGAATATAATAGGTTCATGCAAATCGACTATTGATCCTAGTCAAGTGGGTGAAGGATTTCGTGAAGTAGTGAATATAACTTCATTCAGGTGTTTCATTTGTATCAGGAGAAACGAATTCAGAAACCAGATAAGTGTCGTTTGAGTCATGAGTATCAGACGTAGAGATGGTGAAGTGTCAATATTAACCGTTGTCAAATACGTGATACTGTGAGTGTTTGCCATGTGAGCAGCCCATAACTTGCCTTGCAACCAAGTCGAATCCCTTGTCTTTCCTCAAATGAGCTGATAGCAATCCTAATGAATGCAAATCACGAATCCGAATCACACTTGGAGTTGAAATCAGAACACGAGATCTCCAATCTCCGAAGTACGGCAAAATGGCCACTGAAGTAGTGGTTCGCTTGTTGCAAGAAATCTATGCGATTTATTTATCTGTACAAAAGTATTCCATTGACTGAACAGTTCGTATCCTGCTGGACATATGATTCCCGTTTGAATCAGCTCGAACATCGGCTTCTCAATGATCGATCTGTCACGGAGAGTTGGTTCACCTCGAGCAGCCCAGATTTAAACTCAACTGAAAACATTTTGGGCATTATTACTGGTAGTGTGCAAAGATTTCATGACTTACCAGTCAGAAGGTGAATTGATGACCAGTATAGGCGGAAGTGGAGGAAAAACTGAAGAAGAGGAAAACCACAAGCCTTATAAGATGTCTAGAGAAGATTCACCAAGGACGTCAAACAGATTGGTGATTGCACTTGGTTTTGGCCAATACTTATATGGGATCCAATACTTCTGTCACCCTCCGTACAGTTCATTTTCGGCTCTAATTACCACATGGTATTTAGCTTCGTTCGCAAGA
>UZAN01044215.1:6713-24877 GCA_900618425.1 Echinostoma caproni | reverse complement strand
GTTAAGGTTCGTTCAAACTGGGTTTTCTTACGAACACATACATTCTTGCACATATTCCTGATGGGTACACCATAAAAATTACTTAAGATAATCGTAGCTATCATTGCGTCAGCTGACTTTCAGTAAATTAATTATTAAGGGCATTTCCTAGGACCCAGATTTGTTCACATTCTTGGTACAGCACTGAGATAGGAAAATACATATATTTGGTTAACATTCATTCTTACTTTCCTTTATAACGAAGCATAAAGTATACTTTAATATTCATCTATTGATCTGAGGATTATCCCTTTTAGCACGGTCTATTTTCAGAGATGTTCAATCATATTTTGCCGCCTCGCATTGCACAACCTGCTTTCCCTCGCCGTCGCCGGTCACCTAGGAACCGCGATTTTTGAAATCGGTCTGAAGTTTGTATATGATTAGCATCAACTCAACAGGATTAAGATGGTCACCACCTTGCAGTTCTGTTTAATTGGTAACCATGTGTGAGATAGCATTTTTAAGAAGAAGAGTGCTGTGATGCGCATTACTGAGACCCATATAAGGGTGCTGTGCCTTTGTACGTGCACGCAGTAGGTGTAAGTCCATATGATGAGCACAAGAAGTTGACAGCAGCACAAGATTTAACCACGCTGTCCATCATTTGAATTCTAGCGGGTCAAAGCAACTGTTTTCCTCGCTAATTTACCACATGAATACATAATCGTTTAGTTCTTTCTCCACCAATTGTCACCTCGCTTACTTTAGCTCCCGTTTATCGCCCATACAAACGCGTGAACCCCAAAAGGCACTCAACTACAACCAAGACCTACCCTGCTCCGACGTGGCTAAATTATCTAACATAAGTTCCTACTGTCTGGTTATCGTCCTGCCACTTTTACTTTCCCCTTTTATCGCGGTCGTACATTTTAGAGGTGCAATATGAACACAGTTCAAATATATCATGTAAAGTACGTCTTAATGAAGTTCGTGAATCATGTGATTCGGAAGTACGTGCGAAGTTAACCTATACCGATCGATATTTATATGCATATTCATCTGTTCCATACCCGCAACGTAATTTGCGTTTACCCAAATATTGAGTCCATATGGAAACGACTTTCTCTCTAAGATCAACAGGCATACCCACATGTACCCATGACGTGTGAAGAAACAACTCACTTTTATTATACGATAGTCACTTACCGGAAAAGCAACCCGCCTTACCTTGGCCCCACCATCGTCGACATACGTACACGTGTTTAACTATTACATAATTTCATGAATGCTACAAGTTGATCCGTGCTAGCTCAGCCCTATTCCAAGCCCATATTTCCACACGTGACTCTCAGAAGAGATCAGCTGTTTAAAGACTGTATTGGTATCAACGAGTGTGAGCATTGGTGTGTGTGCGGGAGTGTGTGTGGGTGAGTGTGCGCATGAGTGCGCGGGCGTGCGTGTGAACGTGCAATCATAACGCGTGAGTCAAATCAGATCAAGGTCCTAAAAGGGTTTGTACAAAAGACAATTAATTGATCGAGCAAACTACACGCTTCACGGTCTACCCCATTCAAATCGGTCCATCTGTTCGTCTACTCCACGCCCCCTAATATATCTATCTTCATCTGTTTGTTGTGCACGTGCCGGACTTGATTTAAACGGACGGCTAAATGGAATTTCTGCTGGAAACATTTTTTGCGATTGACAAATATTGTACGAAGACAATCAAGAAAACTGATTTGATTAAGTATGCCGAAGAGAACGGATATGAAGATTCCATGCCTGAAGTGAGTTTGTGTCAATCCTTCGATTGGTTCTACATTTTGACTCCTATAACTGTTCGAAGTTTGCATTGCTATCGGTAGAAAGTGGGGCGGATTGATTTCAAACATATTGAAAATGCTAGAGTATTATTTTCTATAGCTTTATTACATCAACCTGCAAATATGATGAGATCGTTATTTGCACAGCACACTTTGAAATGAAGCCTATTGCCTACTCAATTAATCGGCTCGACGATTACAAAGAAATGTGCATTCGGTAGCAGAACTGACATTTAATAGACAGGCTAAACTGAACCCTCCCGAGTGTAGATTTAATTTCGAAAAGCCAACACACAGCAGTTTCCTTCAGTCGATCGCTCAATGAAGACCGTTTATTGTGGATTTGACATTGCATTGGAATCTTTCCCATAAAGCATCTAAAACAAAAAGGACAGGAGGTGCGAGTGTGACGTTTGTGCGTCCAAGTGTGAATTTCAATGACTCAGNATGACTCAGTATTATTTTCTAAGGTTCATCTATTCTCGATCACCTACTTAGCACGTTTAACCACGTGTTTGTAACATTCGTCAATTGTGGGGATGGCTACTACATGCCTCGACTTCACAACATCATTCTTGAAATGAAACGAGACAACTGTACGGAGTGGGATATAACTTCGTTGATTTTATTGCTCCGAAGAAAATTACATATTCGTTGAGACTCAATCACGTTCAAAGGAGTGCTAGTCAATCAATCATCGGGAAGAACGCGACCAAGAAGTCATCTAAAAGCCCTAGAAATATCGGGCAAAATAATTCGTTTGAAATACTTACATTCTATTTTCATTGTGTACCTGTTTTTTCTATTGGGAATCAAAATCTCAACGTTCGGCGGTAGACATCACTTTCCACAGTGCAACCCACTTATTCTATTTTGAACAAATTAACAGCTATAGTGTACAATACTGTAGACGTATTTGTGATGGTATGTGCCTAACTTTCTGTCAGAAGCTAAATTATCAAAGATCAATACTTCTTTTGAAGTGTTTATCACCATACATTTTGTGTTGTGTTCTGTGCATGAGGGTAAGTGGCAGGGCACTGTCGACGACGGTCAGTCATCCTGAGCTTCGTTGAATCCGTCCTTTGCCAGTTAGCTGCATATCTCTCCTGTAATTGATAGACATTCAAACTTATGCTTTGGCTAGTTCAACACAACCGAAGTGACCTCGATCATTAAAAAAGGTTTTTATGTGACCTGTTTTGATTAGCGGCAATTTATGCACCGCATGATGTTATATGTCTGTTCCCATATGTCAATTGATGTTCCTTGTTGATCGCAAATCAAATATATATATATATATATACATATATATTGTCATCGCATTGCATCAACATAAACTGGGTTGCCAAATCGAGTGTCCGAATCAACGCGACATTTTCGAGATATTGGTGAGTACTTGCAAAAACAACAGCGTCTTATTGCGTCTTTTCTGATATTTAGTAATATTCAAGTTCCCCTTGAAGGCAAGCACATATTACCGCAGTTCGCAGGCAGAAAGAAGTTATAGATAAAGCAAACTAAAATGATCAATAATTGTTTATTGGGATAGTGATAGCAAGTAAGCACTAGCCTAATAATCGTATTTGTGCTGTGAATCTATATTCTAGAATTTGACAGAGCTTCCTTAACAACTCTCCACCTGGAGCAAAGATCATTTGAAGATTGCTCGATGCATGATTGACGAAAACAATGCATTCAGTTTTTCATCTGATTTCGGGGTGCCGATGAAAAAATGCAAACAAATTCATTGCAAATTTGTATTGATTAGGCTAGGTAATGTGCTGGATGATTTTGGCACAACAGTGGCATTCTTCCCTCCGTACACCCAGATGTCTCACACTGTACAGCATCACTTTATTTCTCCATACTCATGTGATCACTTATACAGAGAAGATTTTTACGGTTCGAACCGTGATCTCATTTGCCGTCCCTACATTACACTATTTATTCGCTTGTTAAATTTGAACCCTGAACGGCGCAAAAGCGACCCGATTCAAAGCACTCCGTGACTAAGCTTTATGCTTGTTATGTTCAGAGAAAATTATTAATGTATTCTTGGCACGGATCAAACAATAAATACCCGAAATTCTTTGAATATGGGCCTGGTGACGTTTAGCTGTGCTATTTGTTCCACTGGCAGCGGGTTTCTTGGGAAATGGGCATGAAGAATCTTTCTTCAAGAAATCTATCTGTAGCGAGAACGATAAAATCATCACAAAGCGGAACAATGAACTAATCAAATATCACCTAGTCTGACTGGTATATTGACTATAGTCGTGAGAATTTATGGTGTAATTCAGAGCCTTTATATGTATTCCAAACATGACTGTACACGTTTGGTTTCTCACTGGTTACCTGTGGCGCAAACACTTCGTAAGGGGAAAAGTCATGAAGGATCAACTTTTTTAACCATTGAAAGCAAAGATAGGATAGATGAAGAAATGCGAAATAAAAATCCAATTCGATCGACCAACGCTAGATCTCTAATCATCGTGAGAAAGCCTTCGGAAGGAAATATTTCGATTTGATCAATTTCGGTTGAAGATTTCCGCTATTCCCGGTGAGAAAATGAAGGAAAGCTCGCATGAGAGTCAAAAGTGTAGCTTGGCAAACATAGGGAACTAGTGAACTGTAATTGACTCAGAGGGAAATAGTAACTGTCTGTGTTTGTATGTTTATCTTTTATTCTTTTGATGTCAGGTCGAATGTAAAATGGTGAAAACTGCCTTGATAATGTGGCAGCTCAACTGGTGCAATAAACAATACAACAATTATCGCTGTTTTGTGCATAAATTAGAATAACACCGAGGTTCAATTGCACAACTGAAAATGTAAAAGTCATTACAAATCCTTATGGAGCATTAGTGAATCAACAACTTCTGCCAGTTTCATGTCGGAAATGAGCTGACTAGCTCATTAACGATGCCGTTAAATGCGATATCATTTTCAGTGAATTAATGGAGAAAACTTCCAGTGAATGTAGGAGACTGAGAGCTCAACACTCTCTCGGGGTTTGAACTTCTAGCCGTTAAGTGGCTACATGTTACTTGTAAGTTATATTATAACTAGTTCTGATTTACACAGATTTATATTTGGATTCCGCCATCTGCCAATCACAACATTTGTGTGAATCAGCATCTCAGAGAAAAATTGGTCATTGAAACACAATAACCAGATTATGATGTACCCTCAGCAGAGAATACAGCAATAATATTACGGAATATTCCTAGCGAATTTAGTGTCTCATTTTGTGTGTACTCATTTACGTGTTCTTTGGGAACAACGTGCGTAGGTCGTACGGTCTGGCGTTTGTCCGAACGAATTCGTGGACACTACCCCGCACGGGTAAATACAGGAAAGATCAGGTCACTCACTGGTATAGCGGTTTCACACCTGGTTGAAACAAATCACATTTTGACCCAGGCATTACGTCGCTTGCATCGGGTTCGTGGTCTACCATCGAGGTAGTTTCGCGGTCGTATACTGGCCAAGGCGGAAGTGGTAGAAATTGGGCTGCACAACCCTCCACTTTGTGCCCAAAAACAATTTGTGCAGGCGCTTAAGCTCCCTTGGCCCACTCTCCATACACCGCATATCCCGAGTGGTTCCAACGAGCGGATGACCTAACAATTATGTGATCACTGAGAATCCCACATCCGGTCCCAAGATAAAATTAGCCTCAGTTAACCTATGATGTCATTTTTCCTTCCCCCAAACAACGGATTGTTTTTTTCAGGTTCGAATATTGCTACATATATAAACAGCGTAATATTCATTGTGATGTATTTGGCACAACCACGAATCACTGAAAACGAGATTGTTCGCTACTCCTTGTTCTATTTTAAATGTGCTGTGTGGGACTGGTTAGACAATTAGGAAAAACAGGTTTTATTGACTGATGACGATCTCGATAGTTTTAAAAATACTTTGACTTAAAATGCGTAATAAAATATTGGAAATAATCCAATAACATTGGCTGAATAAGTAAGTAATGATGATTTGTGGATGCCTTTTACACGAGAGTTGCTTTGTGAAAGAATTGTCGCCTTTTATTTGGTTCATCATTTGTCTTAACCATCTGTTTTTCCCATTCAGTTCACCATGGTTATTCATGCATAACGCGGGAGCAGCATCATTACCCCAGGGTTTAGAAAAATGCAAGCTCTTACATTTGCAAAACACCAGTTTAACTGGTTTGTCTTGACGTCTTACTGCGATGCTTTTGAATACCTATGTAAATGTAAATATTGAGACATGCAGATGAAAGAATAAGCCCTATCTCATGCAGCGATGGTGTGGATAAAGTTATCATCTTGGACGATCCGATTTCAGCAATGTGTTGGATTACCAACCGATTGCTGATCGATCTCCAATCCCAGTCAAATAGATGGGTTTTCACTACAGAGTATTCCCTAGACACCGGATGAGTCCAAGAGCATTCAATAGTGAGCGACAGTCCCATTCCTTTGAACATAACCCCATTTAATACATAAAAGAGGTTTTCCAGAACATTTTCACAATAAATCTGTTATAAATATGTATAAGCACTTCTTGAATATGTGCAAAAGTGGTTGCAAAATTAATAAAGCTTTTAATTTCTTCAGGGCCTAGAAGTAGACACGAGCAAAACATGTGATGAATGCCACAACGCTAGAGAAGAAAGCAACACCTTTGTGCAGATAAAACCCAGCATTCTAGCATTGGTTTCTTATTCATGCAATGCCCTAAAGAAGCTTTTAGTTTATGCAACGTAAATTGAACGCCCAACGACTGCAATCTCAGGCCGTGCCGAACGAGCAATGCAGTTGCGCACGACTGAGTCCATTTTCATCAGGCTCTTTGTTTTATTTGTTTGGTTGACTTAGTGTTGATTGGTCAAAGAAAAGGTCTAAAAGTGAATGTTTTTCTTGATTTTATGGAACGCGCTTCGTGCTTATTTTCAAACTCTGGGACGTGAGGCTTGATTAACCGATAGTTCTTTGGCTTGCATCATTGTTTGAGATTGATTGTATCTCGCGGATTCCTGGTGCATTTGTTTTCCATAATATGATCACTAATGTTCACATAATGTGGTTAATAGAAACAGTGAAACGGTTGACTCTGTCATTTATCATGTCCTGCTGTGGCTGAATGGCTAACATTCCACACGTGTCGCAATAGGTGCATTCACTGTGACCATCTCAGTGATTAACAAGAAGCTACTCAAAACAACCGATAAAAGTTGTTCTAACTACATTCACGAGACAAGCATAATTTGTGTTAGAAAATATTGTGTAGCCCTCATTTGGATGTAAACAATATAATCAGCGCTTTCGGATTTATTGTTTTGTGATTCTGTTGCCGACAACACTCTAATTATCCGGGAGCTGGATTTCATCTGATCAAATCAAGTCGGGAATAGCTCACTAAATCCACTTGCGGGAAAGGCTAATGAGACTGTGAGGGAGGGGTGGGGACTGCAAATAGTCCACAAAAAACGGTCGGTATAAATAATTCGAGGTCATAACAACACAGTCCTGTGAGGGACGTATTTGTGAGAAGGGCGGAAAGTATGTAGAACGAAGTTTAGAGTTCAGTCAACTCTTCAGTCTGTGGCGTAACAGCATGAGCAAGATAGATAACGGAGTTCCCAAGCATTTAAGAGAGGCATCCAAGACAATCTTTCGGTAATGCTGTAAAGAAATTTCTCACATTACTAACAGAAATCGCACACCGTTCGATTAATTGATTTCCGTCAAGTTGTTTTATCTCTCTCAGTTGTTTACGTATCAAAGATAGAAGGAACTTCACATGCTTGGACGATAAGAAATTTTCCAAAAAACCTCGGTAAATGTTCCCTCCCCATTTTTCTTTTTACACTACGTCAAAAGAGTTTCCATTTCTTCTACGTTTGTTGGCTGCAGATATGCAGATAATGTTGTTTTAGGATACGAAGTACCCACCCCTGAAGAGGCTTCAGATTTGCAAAGCAAGCTAAATAACAGACATGTTTGTGATAACCGACAATGAGCATTGAACAGCCGTTTGGGACTGGTCAGTAGTACGTTCTTTTTTGTGTCCGTCGACCGTGTAGCTCAGGAGTAAGATTTGAAGTCCCGACCCGGATGTTTGCTATTCGAGTCCTGACAGGGATACAAAAAGTACGAACTGCTGATGTGTCCCAAACAGGAGGAAACAGCTGTCCAGTGCTCTTTGTCGGTTATCACAAACATGTCCATCGCATTTCAATGCATTTACCTAGTTGGGAATTAACGATCTCCCAAGGAGTGAAACCCACACCGAGAACCATCAAGAGTGTCTGGTGCCTCTAAACAATCGAATGGGCTAATCCAAGCTTGGAACTCCAAGCCAAATAATGTTGTGAATTGATCGCTTTCCAGTTGTCTTTCATCGAACGCCTAAAAATTCCAGTATGTGTTTTCTCTTTTGGCTGACGAAACAGACAGAACAATCCTAAATAGATTTCATCCCGTTTTTATTAACTGTGAGTGTATATCGAGATCAAGAATGGCAAAATACATTGGTGGTAAACTGACACAAAACTGATCATAGTCCATGCACGTTCAGGACACAATCTGTAATTTTAGAAAGTTATCATATTTCTAACTCAAATTAAGTATAATTTCTGCGCTCCACAAGTTGATTGGTAAATTTGTGAATGTATGTGTGATCTTTAGTGATTTTTCCCGGTCTATCGAAAATGACTCACTGATGAGATTCTTAAACACATCTCTAAATACATGTGGTATAGCTAGGGACACAATTACCGACTCTATCATAAACAGACAGTTGAAAAAGATTTGAATATATAATTTACGATATACTCTCAGATGAACATCATCCATTACATCACAAACTTTCAAACCTGCATCTACATCATTCACACGCTCAAGGCTACAATTTCTATTTTACGTACCTATTTATATCAAACGGTGGTTGTCTAATTGTGTGTAAGAAAAAAGTTCTCACAGAATTACATAATCTCTTGCATGATTGACAAAATTATAATTCTAGTTAGGTTAAATTCATTTTAAGGGAGTGAAAACTCTCTCATCCAGATGTATTACGATACCACAGACTTAAAAGGAATTTAAGTTGGAATTAAACGAATACAAAAGTAGACAGCAGGGTACCGGACAAGTGAACGCGCCAAATATAGGGCAATTGCAAAACAATAAAGCCCAGCGTAGTCAGTTAAATATCACGTGGACAATCGAAGTTGGCCGCCAAGTGAGAAAATTTGAGAGCGGATACCGCATACAGAACTAGACGAAGATTGCGTTTTCTACTTAGCGTCGTCATCACGGATAGGTGCACTACAAAACAGTAATTACCATACGACGGAATGCTCATCTTTGTCTCTCCCTAGCCTTGATCTATTGGGCAGATGTTTGGCTTAGTTTTAGAAATGCCTTTTCTCTTTTCTTGACACTTACTCGGTACCACAATTAGAACCATATAAACAGCTGCACGAGAAGATATTGTGACAAAGTGGCCTGTTTTGTACAAGGCTAAAGTCCAATATTAAACTGAGTTTACACGAGCCTGACAAAGACCATTTAGACGCTTATCAAAGGTTTCTGATGCATGGCCTACCGGTACTTGACAAAAAGTGTACCGATAAACCATAACGAAAGGCTGTGTGTTATCCAGTATTTTTCATGAACTAAAGTTGTAACTATTTCAAAGGTGAATTTGTCGTGTATGTAGCAAATGAAGCATAAACTGAAAAGCTAGGAAGCAATGAACAGCTGTTTCCCCCTGGTTGGGTCTCATCAGCAGTGCGAATCCATCGACCCAACTAGAGATCGAACCCGTCACCTCACAGACAAATCGCTGATGAGACCTAACCAGGTCGTAACAGCTGTCCATTTCTTCCTAGCTATTCAGTTCACGCTTCATTTGCTATATCCAAGACGAATTCACCTTTGAAGTTGAAACCAATCCTCCATTACGCGTTTGTAATTATTTCTCAAAGCATAAAATTAGACATCTACTATTTCAAATACACAGGTGAGAATATAAACATGCGGTTTGCGTATTTCATACATAGTTTTCCTTCCCAATTTAAATGAACAAAAATACCTTTTTACGGTTATTACTTTACTTTTACATCACAGTTACCTGTTAGTAGGGGTGTGGGATAGATGGAATTGATTTGAAATAAGCATCCTTCATGCTCCTTCATGATAAATCCTCAGCTCGTTCGATCAACTGGACACTCGGGAAGCACTACAAATGAGTTTCGTCCTCCTTGTATTTCACCAGTAGCGCGCATTTGTGCTCTGTTCAAAATATTGGTTGATATTTCTAGGTAAACATTTTTCAGATTTCAAGGATATGATGATATTATGGACTATTCGGGTTTTCGTAAACGGTGAACGGAGAGTTTTTTGGGTGACTCAAAGTAACCGCAGTTACCACGATAAATGTTTTAACCTCAGAAGTATCTAGTTGGTGACTGTGTGCAAGTAAGAGTTTTTGGTTTGATATGCGATACGATAAATGATAAGGCAGATGGTCTTCTTTGACGTTATCCTTTACATTTCATTTGTGGGTTGCTATACAGTTCGCATTTGCAACGAGAATAGGTCTGAACAGATTCTTTATCATTTAGTGAACAAGTACATTTAGAGAACCAGCTTCCAAAATAATTTCATTGCTATTACCCACACGGTTTATTGCGCAATGAAGAGAATACTGCTAATCTCATGGGAAACGATCCGAAACAAAGGGGCTCTAAAAGTTGGAAGTGAGTACTACCAGAACCTGTAAAGTATACAAACGAATTTTCTCACTCTCATCTATTCTGCCTACTCGTTTTTGTCACCGCCATAAAGCAGGATATTTTCAGTCAATCAAAGGCCTTGTGTGGTATCTTAGGTATGTAAACTCTTGATTGGATTAGTCAAAATAAATTTCATTCTAAATGTCTTCTACAAATTATGAGGGCACCAAACTCTAGCTTTGCTTGCGTGAGATTTTTTGAGAAGTGCCTATCTACTGACTCATCGGGAATTCGAGTTCTAAACACTCTACTTCTGGAAGACGTATGTCAAGGCTCTACCAGCAGGCAGAGGCAAATAGCTTTTACTTGGTCAAGTTGGAAGTTGCGTTAAAAGGGAAACGTATCGCTTAAACAAAACGGTTCTAGGGAGTGCAACCTTTTTATATATCCGAATGATTTATTTAAAAGCAAAGAATTCGAATAATTATTCTTATAATAATAATACACGTAATAATAGTGATAAGTAATCACCACCGTAAGAGATCTCAGACAAATGGAGAACTTTTCATACGTAGGGTGCGGAGAGCCTACTTACTTTTCAAATAATTTCTGCGTTTGATCAGTTACATCATGTAATGAATTGTTTTTCCGACTTGCGCTACGTACTATTGCTTACCTATTGTGATGTCGCGACGATTTTTTGATTAACAAACACATATTCTTATCGGCTTCCTTTCAAGATCACTCATGTAAAATTAAAGCTTGTCTGCGATGGTCTGTGTGGACTGGATCAGCTATAGATATTGGTAAAACGACCATCCAAAATAGGGGTTTCCATGACATTCAGGTGTAGGTTGTCAAAACACCGGCAACGGAATGCTACAGTTAAGCGGTGATGCTGATTCGAAATAGGTAAGTGAACTGCAACATTTTTTCAAAAAACCCGGTACTGATTTATTGTAAATGATGACAATTGCATTTACATGGACAAATGTTTGATGTATTTTCTAATGATTACGGTACTTTGCGATACATCAATACTCACAGTATTAGTTTGGCCCGCGCATAGTTTACGCATCGCGTTTGATCTACTTCCAGTAATTTCTTGTGTTTAAACTGTCAATCAACCTACTGCCTAGAGTAAGGCCGTGTTACTGGTGTGCAAGTAAGTGTCCCTGTGGAATCTTATAAAATACATTTATCGGTCTTGAGAGTATATCAATAACTGGAATAGTCGTGATACGATTTCAGAGAAGTTCCTCAAACCCTAGTACTGAAAAAGTGGAACTTTGTGCAGCTCTGCCAGCAGTATTTAGTGGTCCAATGGAAGGAAATCTTTGTAGAGATTCAAATGGACTATATCTGCTGCCCCTCTGCATCAATTATGGCTATGCACCTGTTTAGCGCAAGGACCATATTATTGGTACACAGTCGTTTTGGTTGAGTCTTATGGTTCTGCTGACTAATTGACGTTATATTTTTTCAAAATAAACCATCAGAAAATCGATAAGAATGAATTAATTTACTTTTGACAATGCAAGGCGAAGTGTAACCGGAATGTGGTTAACAGGTCTCTTCAACAGTCACCTTTGTAAATAGACGAAATGGCAAGGAATTTCCAAGACCGAGCAAAAGCGCTGTTGATGAAACTCCCCCAGTATAGACTAGCTAACATTCCGAGAATGTTGGTTGTGCAAGTCTGTGGATGTGTCATCTTCTTCCGGCAGTAATTCCCTCGAAGCAATTTTGCTTTTACCGTTTTATTCGCGAAGTTAACGTTAATCGATTTGGCGTTTGGAACGAATGGCAGCAAACATGAAAGCTCCAGTCCCAATTTGTCACTTGCAGCAAACACTTCATAGAACAACAATTTCGGGAATTTAGCTGCTTCAGTCGTAGTGTTATAATTCCACAAGGCGGTGCTCGGTCGAGTACAGTTGTCTATTGCCACTAACGTTCAGGATATGGTTAGATTGTCATTCATACAACAGAAAATATCTCATTTGGAACAGGTTTTCAGAATTCCTGTATACACAGGATAATTGATTGAACGTTCCATTATCAGATGCGCTTTCTTGTATGCACCATGTCGAACAGGAGCAGTTTGCTCCTAAAGGTCTTGTTCATTTTTGGTCGTTGAAGGAAACCGGTGGTCGCATCTTTTTGTGTACTACTCTCAACTGAGTAGTATCTCGCAACAGTAGTGGCGAAAACCGTGTGAGCTACCTCAGTGTCTGTATCTCTCATTCCACTTTTATTGCAACGTTTTTATATGCAGATGTTAGAACTTCGTATCGCAAATAACTTTATCTCTTCTCACGTTTGNTTTGGTTTCCCAGTGTGATGTAGTCATCCTGTGTCGGCAGTTGGATATCTTTTGAACTCCATCATGAGCAATTTCTTTATTTACATTTCTTTGTTCGGCTACGAATGAATGATAACCGCGCATTTGGTTTAACAAAAGCTTGATCAATGTTACAGTCTTTATGAATCCCGTTAGTATTAATGAGTTTAGTGGATTAAACTCTAACCCAACAAATATTATCTTTCAAACGTGCATCGAGAGTTTGATCATAGACATCATATTGAAGATTGCTGCGAAATTATAACAGTACATCGCTAGTCCGTATAGAATTAACACGTGTGAGCAGAAACACTCGAGGTAGATGCCATTCAGCGCCAACATATCGACCAGCAACTAAGTGTCAGTAATGCCAGCAATATTTTATAGCTCGGATATTTTTGCCCAAATAAAATCAATTGTTCAGGTTTTAAACTGACATCTTTAACAACTGATTTGATTACATTCAATCTGATGCTTTGCACAGAATAAGCAGTTTATTCTGCCTCATATCAGCGGAAAGTCTTGCTGAGATTTATTTCACGTTCATAAATTCATTCATAGTTTCAGTGTTAACCGAAATGTTGCAGCTCCTCGCGTCATACACCAACTTCTAAGAACGGTAATTAGCAAACCGATCAGTTTTTATTATTTGAATTCGAAGAAGCCATAAAATTAGCCAAGATCACCGAAACTACTGCTTAAAAGTTGTGTTTATTCTGGTAAAATGACTAAAGCTACTGAAAATAGATTGGCAGTATTTCTATGGTGAAGAAAGCGAATGCTTTAGGTCGAGACTGCCGACTAGTTGCTGATTCTAAACACCCTTAAAAGAACAGATTGAAAGTTAGCTTCGCGTTGGGTGGCGTGACTGATATGCTCTTAACCAGCCGTTTGAAGACCGATTTCAAATGAACTTACGCAGATAAGTAGGCACGTATGATTTTGTCTTAATGTAACTAGCTGGAAACGTTTCTTGTGTTTTCAATGGACCACAGTAATTATGTATTTATTCGAAGCCCAGGAACCAGATTCCAGTCAATGATGAAAGAGACAATTGTCATGTGTGGTAACAATAATAGTGATTAGGGAGTATCAATTTTTGAAATCCCTGAAACTCCGGTACCTGGATCGGTGAACAAGTCAACGAAAACCCTCACAGACAAAAATCCAACTTTTAGTTGTTGAAGTTCAACAGTAGTTTTTTTGCGCATCTTCTTGGGTGTCACGTGACTTCACAATTGACGGCTTGTTACTGATTAATGTACACATTTCAGTTCAGTTTTGTTTCAAGGCTACCTCCACAAGATGGGCTCTCAAAATGCTGCTTATCTTCCCCATTTCTTGGCATTGTTCGCATCGATGAGCATTTTGAGCATTTTTTGGTCTAAAATCAGCCCGAGTCTCATAAGTGCACCATTCAGGTGGTCAAAAAATCGATGGACCCTGAAGACGTGCTTCCACGTAATTTGCCCAAATATTTCCTAAAGACGTTTCGCATGCTCATAATAAAATGTGGACTTGTGTTGAAACAATCATTTATGAAAGGCTCATAGACTTTTATTTGTTACTGAAGGAAACAGAAGCAACATTTTTGTCGTTCGTAATGGTTCGATTTATCATTCTTTCCATTTCGTATTTTGACAAGACAGTAATAAATTGACATATTTTCTAGGCGCCGGATGATTCAAAACAACAAGTTTTGACACGATTCCGGGTCTGGCTCACATGTTCCGAAGCCAACTAGTCTGCTGATAATAGTTTCATATGCGTTTCAAATGCGGATACATTGTTGCCCACGGTTAACTCCAAGAATGACGCGTACTGATGTGAAAACCCTAGTTTTAAAAACAGATTGGCTTTTAACTTTTTATGAAGTCACTTTAACTTTACGATGTATTTAACATGACCAAAATATACAACATTATGACAGTGGGTGAGCCTCGACTGCCAGAGAATCTGGAGTGATGTGTATCTGCTTAGCATGTTGATAGTTGTGCTTCTGTGTGAACACAAGTTACTAGCTTACTAGAGCAAAAGTATGAGAATAATCGTGGTCCTGAGGAGTCACATAGAGGCGACACAACTTGTATTTCACAGCCTCAGAGGAATATACCTCTACTGCCCCATGTGAACAAATATTACCAGTAGGACTACAGAATAATGCCAAGGGCATTATCGAAATTGCGGACAAGTTTCACATAGAGCTTTTCCATGGAAGCATATCGATGGTTCCGTGGAAAACCGTATTAGGTTTTATCACTTCTGCAATCACCGCGGGCGGGAGCCTTTTCTCACGATTAACCATTCGCAAATTTTTTAACTTGAGCTACTGTTTATTACACGAACCATGGACTGGTGATAGTCTGTTTCGAAGGATTTGGTAGATTAAACATTAACCTTTTAGCCGGTATGCCCGGGCGAATAATATATGATATGAAGGGATTCGAAGCAACGAGTGAAAAAAAGTCAATAAAGTCAATTGTCGGTTGGCAATAACATTTGTGATCGGGTTGTTTCTTATTTACGTCGAAATGCAACCGTCTCCTCTCAGTGCATTCATTCTTTCGGTGTTTGACGTTAACCTGACGTTCCATTCCCATTCGTCTCCTAGTGGATGGCGTTCACACCCGGTTGATCATCCAACAGAAGGGTAAAAGTAACCAAACAACTTTAGGAACAAGGTGATTTACCGTCCTATGGTTAGAAGCTGGTCGTGAAAATATGAGAATTGCATCATTGACTGTAAACGGAGGAATGTGGCGGGAAATTTTAGGTTTTATTCAGTTCCCTTAATCCTTTCAGAAAAACGCTAGGGGTTAGCATAAAACGTGGCTAAACACGATGAAATCGAATGTAAAATGCTCAGACACACTGGCAGTCTCTTCGGTCCGATAGCGGAACCGCGATTAGGTTATCATTTGTACGGACCTCAACCCTAACCGGCACGCCTGGTAAGCTGTCATCTCGGATGACCAGTAAGCTAGTTCATTACTTAATAGTCCTGAAAAATAAATTTGTTTCCGCCTATTTCTCGCATCAGGTTTATCCCATAACTATGGTACTACATGCTGGTGAAGAAACTGTTCAACTGGGATTCATTCTTAGTCACCATTTTGCTTAACAATAGAGTGCTTCATGTGTAATCAGCATTAATTTACAAGTGAGCATTTTGTTGCAAAGCCTACCTAAAGCCGGATAAAAGTAGATGGTGAATTGTTTCCTACAGCTTAGTATACTGAACTACACCTGGCCTCGCTAGAGCGCGGAGCGCTTCATGTAAACCACCGGAACTTTGTCCAATCACAGTCAACACGAGCCTGATTGCTATCGATTGATTCCTGTACTCCAAAGTGCTTGAAACAGTCCAAAAACAGGAAAATGATATGTATATATGTATCCATGGTGTGGAAGAAAACAATGGGGTTTTATTTGATCATCAGTTAAAATCCATGGCATGGAGAAGAACAGTTTGTATAAAGGGATGGAGTAATTTTTGTTATCTTCTCGGTGTGAACTCAAATGGAACATCTGATCTTTGTTGATACAAACAATTATCAATAGTCACGGGAATAAATACCATTACAACTATTGTTCAGTAATTTTAAGCTTTCTTCGTTCTATGCCAAATAATTTTATTTTCCTTATAAGCTGACCACTCATTTCGGCCTATTCCTGGCCTCATATTGCCTAACATCAGTAGATGATTCAAAGCCCAATTCCTTCATAAAGCCACATCTCGCTAACAAACCATTTCGCACTATCCCTCAACCTGCTGCCAACAGACAGAACAGAATCGAGATTGATAACGTATAGATGTGTTGAAATTTTTTATTGATCAGACTGTTTTCAGTTTTTCTGCTCCGATGAAAATATGATCTTGGGGTTCAAAAGTTATCTCTGTAACACTCAGACTTCAGAAACTGACCAGTTCCTCAGGGAGTTGCCAAGGCACTTGCGGTTTACATGCATTTCTGGATGCCTAATACGTTTACCTTTTCACTCATAGCCCCACTAAATTTATACTACGTAGTACTGATACTGATCAAACTCGTGCAACACCCTCATTTTCATCAGACGTGTTCCTTCAAACTCTTGCTTGTTGATAGAATTTCGTTTTGGATGGCTAGCAAAATGCGCTGAACAGCTGGAACTTTACAGAGGGGCGCAGAATGTTTGTTTGAAAGGAAAATGTTCGTTATGACCGCATTCTGAATATTGTTTCATCAGATGTAGAGATAAAATATGTCGTTAGATTGTTTCTGTAGATGAATTCATAAATTTGATATAAGACTGCCGTATACAATTATCTGCCAACTGAGAATATTTCAGATGTTTTTACTTTTTATTTACAGCTTTGTGGAATATTATTGTTCAGCAAAACAATCAAAGGCTTCTTGGCTGCTGAAAGATTATGTTGATTAGATTTTGTTAAGAACCATCATGAACGATATCCAGTTGAGCAAAGCTTTTTATCTCTTCTTTCCGTACTTTACAGACTTGGATGACCTTGTTCGATCCAGGAAACACCGGTATCATCACACTAGAATCATTTTGTGACAAATTGGGCTTGTCTCCGGAAAGCAAGTAAGTGAACAGGTATTCTTTGAGAGGAATCAAAAAACGAGCTGGAATTTTTGAAGGACAGTAATTGATCGCCTTATCTATTTTTGGTTATGAAAATAGTTTTCAGTGCATGGCTACTCACAATTAGACAGTAGTATTAATGTATTTGATAATTGTGTGCAATCTAGGTCTAAATGTTCTCATGAATGTATGGCCAAATTTGTCGTCTCAGTTAGACTTCAGGTTTGTTTATCATCGACTTTTATTTCTTCTGTTAGTGACAGACAAAATGCTGTTCAACTTTGGTTTGAAGTTTTATCAAACGCCCTCAGCTGTCTCACTTTTTCACACATGAGAACGAAAATAAATCATCTCAATATTACATATCCTTCTTGCTGAAACCAACACATTCCGCAAAAGGTGGGTTTTGTCTCTAGGATATTCATCGAAACATGCATATATATTCGATTGGTAAATTGCGTTCAACAGGCACGTGTTTACCCTATCCCCTTAAAGCAGAACCAACGTTTGCTTTGAAAGGATTTTATACGTATAATGCAAGCAAATGACACAACAGAAAAAGTTTATCCACGAGTAGTACATATTTTTTCTCCTAAAAATAGGTTTCTGTCGTTGATTGGTAAAGAACGTTTTACCTTGCATTGTTTTCAGAAACAAAGACACACTAAAAAATGACTGGTAGGAAGTGACGTTCAGTGTA
>UZAN01044214.1:10535-20995 GCA_900618425.1 Echinostoma caproni | reverse complement strand
CCCCCCCCCCCACATACACACACTCTCCTGGGTGTTTTGCTTGCATATGTTGTTCTCGGCTCACCTTAATGAAACTTCTTATTTTCTCTTCTGTGAATTAGTCCCTGTTCATTCCCGTGGTCTTGCGATATAGTAAACTCTAGTTATTTTGTGTATAACCGAAAAAAGGTAAACCAGTAGACCTGTGTCATCGCAGGCTCATTGTCCAGACGACCAAAGCTATTGAAAAGAACCAACCCGGTCCTCATTAGAATAACTTTACTCAAGTCGTCTCAGAATGGAATCATTTCAGTAACTTTACTCTCTTTCTCCCTTCCCCCCCCCCTCCGACCCGAAACAATCACCTTTAACCTGCCGACACAGATCTCGTTTAGGCAGTTTCGCCTCCTAACAAAGACTAGGGACGGCTGCCCCTGACACTATTTGCACATAATCGATCGCACTTTTAGATCAATATTCCATCTTGGCATCGATGTATCTTTTTTTAGTGCATGATGGTGGTGCTTAATGTCACACGGTTGAGTAGTAAGAGCGTGGTCAATGCGCTTGGAATCAGCTTGGATCTCTTCTGTCTCACAGTCTCTATTGTGATGTGATCCGTTCGTGGAGAACGTTACGAAACACTAAATCATCATTTCTTTGCTCAAAAAAAAAAAGACTGATTCACAACAGCCACGCTCTCATGCTCAGCGGAACTAAGTATCACTAAATGGGGAGTGGCGATTGTGGTGCAACAAATCAAACAATACATTTCACTTCGGTGAAGCCGCAGTCCTGGCGATCCGAACCAGATTGATCGGTATCGGGCTCACTTGGTCCCACGATCTGTGCAGGAACAGTCACCGTCTAATCATCCAAAGACGGTTGGTTATCTGAAATGAACCAGCAACTAAAAGACCTCGGTGCGACCGCGGTCCACAAATTACAAGAAAAACTAGTAGTGCAGAAAGTGTTCTAGTGTTTTTTTATTTATTGCATCTATTACACCTGCTATCCGATTGTTTAAAATCGTGTGATTTTTGCGGACATTTCGGTCCGACTAACCCAAGTGTTACTTCATAGCCTTACACAGTTTATTCATCCATCCTTGAAGATGCGATGCAATCAATACCTGTGACATCGGGGCCCGGTTTTGCCCTTTTTTGATTCGTTTTCACAATAGAACATTTGCTCGATCCGTGCAAAATCCAATGACGCGCTCGTATCTTGTTTGGCTGCACAGTTATTGCGGGTCCTCTATTACAACCATCAACACAAATTTTCAGGGAATTCTACCATCATTAATCGCGCACTTTCTTGCGCCGGTTTTGTTTGCTGTCTTTTGGTCGCCCATTTGGATAAAAGAGCAGAACGAAGATAAGAATGTAGAGAGCAAATTCAAACGGAAGATAGCGAATTTTTATAGACTGATGTTGCAAGAATAATGAGTAGCTGCATGAGCACCACTGTTTGCGACACCCAGCCGTATCTCTCAGTGTCTCTAACCAGTGGTGGCTGTGATCTTGGGGTCCCTAACCCGGGAGCCTAACGGGACCTATGTGACCTAGTCTCCTGGTTAGGGTTTTCATACCCTCATGCAAGGTCTTAGCTTGACCACCCTTCGTTTTTTTCAATCGCTACCGGCCTTGGCAAACATCGTTCGCCGTGGCAACCTATCTGGTGACATGTGTAGCACATGTCCCAACCAGCGTAATCTATGGAGGTCGACCACTTGCTTCATTGGGCGACCGCATTTATCTAAAACTTTGCGCCTGATCTCATCATTGCTCGTTCGGCTGCTCCACCAGATTCGTGCAATGCTGCGTAGACGGTGGTGTTCCAACACTGACAGTCTATCTTTATCCTGTTTCTTCAATGGTCAAGTTTCTGCGCCGTATAGCAGAACTGGCCGAACTGTCGCAGCATACGCTCGCCTCTAATAGAGAGCCGGATATCTCGACGGCTCCGCAGATGTCTCAAGTTGGCAAATGCCAATCGTGTTCAATGCGACGTAGACCGCAGTGTTCGAATACTGACAAAACCCCTTTCACAATCTTAAGTATGCACTGTTATGTATTTGAACCACCAAACGACTTGGTATGAAAGTATGAGAACCATGAGGCTTGATCATGTAGACCGCGTCATGCTTTCCCATTTAGAACCTAGTGACCGGTTTAATCGTAGATTGGAGAAAACGTGTTCGTGTGTGTGTTTGTGTATCGGGCATCGGACTCGTTTCATGCATACGTTTAACTTGCTCATACTCGGTAGCCCTTTCATCCAGGTACTGTTCTCCTCGTTTTATTTTATTATGCTGAGTTTCTTCCTCGGTTAGTCAACTCAGTGGGCAATCCAAATCCAGTGGAGTAACCAGCGTACGGAAGTGCTGTTGTTGTACAAACTGTATTGAATCGCTTAATTGGGACCCGATTTTTAACAGATTTCTCCTTCAGAGAAAGAAGGTGATTGCAGCACACGGGAATCACAGTCTTAGTTCGTTGCTACAGCGCGCCAGCACACACGCATTCTTCGTTATTGATGGTATAGAAATCACGAATCACCTGAAAAATGACGAATGATTAGTTTCGTTTTTGTTTGATTACACCATCTCTCTCTCTGTCGCGCTCACGCCGAATGTCCACGAAAGAAATATTGTAAATCAGATCGGAAGTGGGGCATATCCACAGGCCAGAATCCTTGAAAAATGGTTTCATTTGCCCGCTGTGTTCTCACGCTTCCGGGATTTGTGCTCGAGATTGTCCACCATGTTCATCCCTAGGCAACCCAACAGTAATCCGAGGTTTTTTAATGTGTGTGAGTGGTTGAGTGCAATATTCATTTAATCCTTTGTCCGTTGCTCTTTTGTACACACACACACAATACACACGCGCCAACACAGATTTCGTGAGTAAGTGACATAAGCATTTACAGGTTTCTGTATTCGTTTGTCACCTTTGAAGTGCTCTTCTCATTCACCGTACCGACTTCTCGATTTACATCACTGCTCGGATTCTGGGGGTTACGGAGTCTCTGCTTCATTGTCACAGGATATCGTCCTGATTTGTAATGCACCACACCGCTCACGCAGGATTGTTTCTATCCACCCTGCAAGCTTTCTCTCACCCCCCCTCCACCCGTTGTGTTCCTGTTTGACCACAAATTTATGTACGTCACTAGGTTACCAATATGCGTTATAGCACCAGGTTTCAAAGATAGTATGTTTTTTCCCCAGCTCCCAACTGATTAGATGAATTCCGCTTGTGATCGCTACATCATCTCACCCAAAACCTACCAGCCCAAGATGATTGGTCAAGTATGAGTGCGTCACTGTCTTACAATATAGTAGCTCCATACTCTGTCTTATTCGAGTGCTGTTGGTAATGGAAGAGAAAAATCAGTGTTTACCATAAATCGATTCCCGGAACTCTGGCTAATCTGGTCAAAGTCATTTGTTCAACCAAACTTTCTATCCGCCCCCAGTTTTGAGAAAGAGTCACTTTGTCTGTATGGACACCAATCAGCCTGTTTTTCCTGAGCGAATTGTGCTTTTTCACTGATCGCACTCACTCACTCACGTCGTATGGTGAGCAGTAGAAGAGACAATCTTCATAAACCCAAAAGCCTATTGTGTGTTGTGTTGTGCGAGCTGCCGACCTATATGCTCGGGACGTTGCTCTAACGCATTTTGTCCGGTCCCAGTGGGGGATAGACGAAAGACAAACTGACTACCATCAAAGTTGGATGGTGTTTGAAGAGTTCCAAAACCAATGACAGCGATTTATACTACTTAAATAACTGCTATCACTTGTTCACGTCACACCCAAATTGATCCAATGGTGTGCATTCTTTTTACCTCATACCATGCATACTATACGTAAAGTCCCGTTTTCCTAGTTCTACCGGTATTGTGTGGCGGTCTGTTTTGGCGCATTCCGTTTCTCGTGAATGGATTGCCGGAGTACGAAACTGTGACTCCCTCCGGTTGACATTGTGTGACCAGTTAAATTTGCACCATACCCGAACGTGCTGGAAAACGGTTGGTTTGTGTGAGATTGCGGATTGGACAGCCATGCCCCATTTCGAGATCTGATTATCCGAATACCGCGAAAACTCGCTCATCTTTCACATTTCGCATTTGCTCTTCTGATTGTCTATGAATTCCGTATCCAGTCTCGAATTGTTCCCATCGCCCACTGGCTGGCTTGTTGTCTTTTCACCCCACCGTGCTATTATTTAATTCGTTTAGTGATTCTGATCCACCTGCAAGTGTTGTGTCAGTTATCCGATCTCACAGATTGTAGCTTTCTATCTATATACTGTAGCGCGTCCACATTTTTCCATCTGCTCTCCTCGACCCGCCCCCATCCGCGCTCTATTTTCTGTGAACTCAGCTCCACTCGAATCAACCTTTTTCAATTCACTTGTACACGTTTTGATCTGACTTTATGACTGACACCCAGTTGACGCAAAGTCGGTTTCTAACACGTATTCAAATGCATTGCTCTCATTTCAGCTTAATATTCGTAGTAGTGACTAATCAAATTCTTTTTTTTTTTGTAACTCAAATCTCAGAACTAGCGTTTTAATTACAAGCGCATTCTAACACCCGCAAACACTAGGTCACTTCGCAGCCTAACAGTCGTATGTCCGAGCGATTGGCTATCGACGACCGATAGCTATCGTTCCCGGTGTGAATTTTGTTCACCTCTCGTCTGAAACGCTGTATTGTTGTCTTACTCTCCCCTCCCCCCCGGTTCCCCGCCCTCGGACATATTCTCCTACCTCGACCCTGATTCTTGATCTGCAGATGCGAACGATCCGAAAATGCTCGCTGAACTTGGTCGAAAAGCGAAAAAAGTAAGTTCACCTGACCTCTGTCAGCAGTTCACTGCTGTCTTTAGTGATGAAGCTGTGCTTTGGAATAATGCCATTCCATCATTACACACACACACGCACAACATTAAGATAGTTTTAAAAGGAATCGATCGAGACTGTTCCTCATATTTTATCTCGCCTATTACATAGTTCATTGAGTAACGGTCACACACACACACACACACAGGTATCACAATACTCCAGTTTTGCTCTCTGACGAAAGTCCGTCAGTATGTATTTGTATTTCACACCCGTCTGAGGCCAGACTGTATGTGTCAAACAAATCATGGTAAAATAATCTTTATAAAAAAGAAAAACATTCCATGGTTTGCATGTGGGCCGAATACAGCCGGGTTTCCCGGACCGAGACATGTGAATTTTCTTGACGAATTCACAACCGGAGCCTTCGACTAGCCAAAGCCTGACCCGCAAGGCGGGATGATGTGTGAAAACCGCAATCCATTGGGGGCCGGTGTCCAGTTAATCGGATCGAACGCCTTTCGGACGGGGTCAAAGGTCCAAGGTGCCCAATGCACCTCGATGCCCAATCGAGCCGTTGACCACGAACACCACAACCAGGAAGTTGTGTGTGGTTCGTACGCCTCCTCTTGGTTGGTTCGGAATCAGAGTTTTTGGGCAACTCCCCTGGGTGAACTGCCAGTGGTCCACCAACCTGGTTATAGCCCCGGACGTTGGTTTTCCGTCCTCTCACCTTGGTGGGAAAACACCCACCCCACCGGAAGGCAGGAACTAGGACTTCCTCAGCAGAAGCTATGTGAGACGCTTGGTCGTATGGGAGCATTTGGCCAGGTGCAGCGGAAGGGTGACCAGCCGCAAACCCAATTATCCACCCCCGACCATACTGCGGATTTCGAAGGCAAAGTTCATCAGTAGTGTATATCCTCCGGCCCGTCTGGGATTAGCTTCAGTGCCACGTGAACTGACTGATTGTCAGTAAAGACCACATCTGAAAATTTAAAAAAAGCATTTATATGGACAATTACAGTCTGCCCCGAGTGTGATTTGGTTGGTATCTTGGTTAAATGCCTTCTGTACGATGGGGGACCGAAGTATAAATCCTTTTGGATATGAACAATTGACTTAGCAAGGCGAAAACTCAGTCTGTTGCTTCTCGAATGTATGATGCTTCATCGGATGAGTTGAGGATCGTCCTCGAAGACGAAGTCTGGAGGATTGGTTTTCAAAATCAGTATTCTACACCACTACCTACAAGTAACCTACCATGGCAGTTTTTCCTAGCGTCCACCGGAATCCATCGAATGAACTTTTTAAGCTTAGATATTCCGTCAAATTACCCTGTTGAGCGGATAATTGAAGATATCAATCTGATAAATTAGGACCCCTCTGGGGTTCAATTAAACAAGTCAGCTCGAAGAGTTCAATCGTAAATTCAAAGGAACTTATGAATTCCTTTTGCCTGGATGAGTGATCCAGATCGGAGAAGATCAACTGATGTGACCTCGTAACTCAGCTGGTAAAGTGTGCGCTTTAAGAAAGCGCCAACAACGTCCATGAACGAATCCAGATCTCATGGGCTGCTTATCTTTCCACAATGGAAACATGAAACTGTTGTCTTCCTTCATCCGCGAAACGTCATATTCAGTCGTTAGAATTGAGGTCTTATCATCCATCATTTCACCCTTCCCATTGTTCTGATAGCGTGACGCGCATCGGTTGAGCACCACAGTGGCTAGCATATTCCGATCTGCATCTCGTGATAAGTCCAACGGTCCGACAGTGCAACCACAAAACTCACTCGATCTGTCTCCGACCAATGCGTTACAACCGAAAGGCTTGCGCACTCGTCCGCCCCCATCCAATCTGTGCTTGTCCACGACCACAACATCTTCGGCGGGCTCCCGTTTATCCGGACAAATTTCATCTACCTCGGCAGTATCCACTCCCATTCCACCGAGGCCTTCGTTGAGTTTTATCCCCGGTCAGTGCTTGGCCATCGAGAACATCGGGGATAGTGCGGATGGGTCGGGAAATGGTTCTTGTACCTCACTGCTGAGTCAACCTTCGGCTGAGGCCTTGATACTCCTACGGGACTTGAACCACGTTGCCGAAGAAGTCTATGTAAGTTGTTATCTTATCCATGGCCCGTTTTGAGATCACCCACTGAAATGCCAATTCGACTTCTGCTTCTTGCATATACTTACTTACGTACTGAATAGTTTCAACAATAGTGATGTATGTGAAGAGGTAATTGAAACGCTATCATTAGGATTGAGTTGGTTATAACCCCCTTGCCCCGCTCTAACTGAGGAAGCCGTTTCAGCCTTTACAACCATTAACCATGCACTTCCGTGCGCCGGTTTCAGATGCTTTCTCTTGGTCGTCCATTTGGATGAAACTGTGGGAGAAAGACAGATAAGTTGAAAGTATAGCCGAAGAGAAAATAGAGAATTTCAGTGAACTAAGGTTGCAAAGGCATTGAGAAGATGCACGAATGCCACTGTTTATGACACTCAGCCATATCAATCAGTGTGTCAAAGCATTGATTAAAATGATCCCGAGGTCCCCATCCGGGGCGCCTAATGCAACCTATATGACCGAGTCTCCAGGTTAGAGTTTTCATACCCTCATGCCAGGTTTTAGCTTGACCACCTTTGGCTTTTTTCCATCCACTATCTGCCTCTGTGAACATCGCTCTGGCACCGTTATCATGTCTGCCTGTCTGTGATGGATCGACTGTATACCGCAGCAGTTCGACCGGCTGTTGCGGTATTGTGCACGGACCTGGCTGAGACGATTGAAGAGGACAGAAGGAGATCATCGGTGCTCGAACACTGCCGCATTGCACGAGTCTGATGGCAATACCGGACAACCCATGCCCAGGTTAGGCGTAGAGTTCTAAATAATCACGGTCGAGCAAGTGCTTAACTTTTTTTAATTATGAGAATTAGGGTCTGTGTGTTGCGCGTGATATCGGATAGCCTTTCACGGTTTATGACACTTGCCTAGAGACGTAGTGATCGAATGAAAACCTAGACCCGAAATCCGGCTATCTAAATTCTGATCAGGCAACTTGAACGTTTAGATAGTATTAGACTTTGTGGTGAAAATTCTCGTGTGCACTCTAGTGAATTATTAGAGACACTGATTGATATAACTGAATGTCGTAAACAATGACAGCTTTACATGTGCTCAATTTCTTCGCAAATACATTTTGACTGAATTCTATCCTTACATAGGTACTGATATCAGTTTTCTACTTCCTCCCTGGACATGTCTCCTCATTATGAGCTTTTTCTCTCAGTTCATATACTCTTCTCCTCACTCCCGTTCCGTCTTCTTATCGTTTCCCATTGCATACTCACCACCACCATCACCGCCACTCTTTTTAATGAACAGCCCCTAATCTGTGATCTTCGCACTGAGAATGTGGAGCTTCGCGCTCAGCTGGAACGCTTACGAGTGGATCGGGACGCACTGGAGAAAACATACTTGGAAGTGATTAAACAGGATCCCCAGGCGGCACATAATGCACGAGCTGGTTGTGGAGATGCGGATTCCACGGATGCGGCCCTGCCCACGCTGACGGTGAAACAAGAGACGGAAAAATTGCGTCAGGACTATGAGACATTCACACGTAAATCGGAGGAGTGGGAAAAAGAACGTCAACGCCAGCGGGACGAGATTGAACGGGAACATACGAAACTGGCCAAGGAACGAACCCGCCTGGATGAACAGTGGGCGGAATACGAGCGACGTCAACGTCAGTATGAGGAGAACTGTAAGACAGTGCAGGAACAGATCAATTTACACGCAAATCATGGAGTGAAATTTACTGGAATCACTTTGCCTGGTAGGTGACCGGTTTGTGCATAACAATCTTATGCGTAGAATAGAACGCGTTTTTCTCTGCTTTGTGTTTCTGTCACGCGCACCTAAAGATGATTCGGAAGATGATGATGATGATGATGATGATGATGATGATGATGATGATGATGATGTGATGATGATGATGATGATGATGATGATGATGATGATGATGATGATGATGATGATGATGACAAACAGTGTTGCAGGCGTGAGCAACTACTCACTGTGGATTAAAAATGGCCTTCAGGTAAATGGCAGGAAGGTTGTTGTCTGTGATCTGATTTGGTATGATTTAAACGTTGGATTGTAGAAGTCCGACGATTTCAGGTATTGCAAACCGCCACCCAATTTTGGTGGTAGGCAGCTTTGCTGTTGTCCGCGTTGATACCACACCTAACCTAGCTCGGGGGGGGGGGCTTGTATGGCTCGCCAATCCAAGTCCCGTGGGGCTTACGTTACCGGCTTCCATCATCGGACGGGGTTCCACCCCGTCTGCTGTTCATCACACTGAAGTGCATAACAAGAGAACCACCACTATAGTGATGAACGGACAGTGCAAACTGTTCGCTTCTGTGTCTCTCTTGTCGCTGACAATCACTCAAATATTCCCGGATAAAAAATTCTGAGCACCTTTTGTTGAATGTAAATCAAATGGATTCGATGTGAGTTGGTGTGTGTCATGCAAAAGGAATTATTTACAATCCATCTCCGTCTATCGACTGCTTCCCACCACGTATGTCGCAATCTCTCCGAGTCACAATAATAATTACTTGACTAATGAATTACCTTTTGTCAACTAAAAGCCTATTGGGTTTTTTTGCCGTGTGATGCACGTAAGTCTTTACTCGTGCCATTGCTTAGGTCTGTGAACTCAACTCTGTGAAAAAATTTCGTTTTCCTTGACTATTCCTCGGTTTTTGATCCTGTTTCACGATCTCTTCTCCTGCAGAAGTTAGAGTCATTCGGTTGCTCCACCAACTTGTTGTCATGGTTAAAAGATTATTTCATAGAAAGAGCTCAAAGAATGAAAGCAAACGGTACTATTTCAAAACCGTTAGTGAATAATTCTGGAGTCCTTCAGGGTGCTGTGATCTCTCCTTACCTATTTTCAACTTTCATCAGTGACTTACCCTCAATCCCACCAGCAAAGACCTTCAAGTATACCGATGATGTGGTCGTATGTCAAGCCATCTCAAACCAATCGGGCAGAGAATCATTTTCCGACAATTTGTTGCAAGGGCATTCATTTTCAAACCAATTCGGTCTCCGACTGAATAGTTGTAAATGCTCAGAATGCATTTTTAGTCTTTCCCTTTCCGAATACCCCCTGGATCCCTCAGTCATCGATTCTTTACTCATCACCAGAACACCACGAAATGCCAGTGGTCTTCTCACGTGCTAGCTTGTGTTGGTAGACTGCGTCGCTTATCTTTTCAAATGCGCAAGCTACGACGAATTTCGAGTGAGGGATGAAACTGTTTGTTCCTTATCAATACATTTTTCCTATCATACTTTATTGTTCCCTCGTTATTTTCCCTGGTCTACTTAGAAAGGACTTCATTCCCCTACGTCGCGGTTTGGTGATTATCAGCTGTGTTTCTCTTATTTCTTTAAGCACTCTGATCACAAAATTGTGTAATTTGCATATCATTTCATGTGAGAATTTCGCTCAAACGATGCTCAATGACCCCAGTCATCCACTCAATCCCGATTTATCTGCTAGCCGTTCCCACGCTTCAACCCGATCCAATTTTCGC
>UZAN01044213.1:23961-37357 GCA_900618425.1 Echinostoma caproni | reverse complement strand
CTGAATACATTCCCAAATGGTTGGTACAGTCGATGGCGCAACAAAGTTTTAGAGGTCAAACCGATAGGAGAAATCCATGGTCATCATTCGTAAAACATCTCATGACAACTGGACAGACACATCGTTGACCCACAAATGTCGTTCAAGCCATTATTACGTAACTTGAACCCTGGGATTTTGGCGTTTAGCGAGGCGATGCTCATCAAGTCACGTAACGCAATATTATGTGCACAAAAGTTTCTTACTCAATCAGTCAAACTGCCATGGACCTGATTTCCCACCCAACCCTCTCCCCCGCTTCCCTGACTATTGTCTGCTTTAACATTGTAGTTATCAAAACTTGCTTGTATAAATACCAGCTTGTTTTACGTTGTAGCGACTGAAGATATTAAAAGAAATGTTAACATCTCGCAGTATTTCTCTTCTATCGGTTCTAACGAATTGGATAAAGGGGACCCAATGTTTCAAGTTCGGAAACGTCACTTGGCAACACCTAGGAAGCTGTAGCAATCAAAATCATGAACCCACCACTGTGCAAACAGAAGAAGATGGTTGCCGCACTTCAGCTGCCTTGGCCTCAATCAAACCTACGTGATGACCCGAACCATGACCTCAGGCGTACCGTGATGACGCAACATGGTGTGACAAATGGCACGTGAAAAAGGGTCATCGAAAATTCCAGAATTGACCTCTCCTCCCCGCCGTCCCCTTCGCCCACTGTCCCCATTTTATCCACTCGTTCTGATTAAACTCCATAGACATTGTTGCATTTTCATTCGTAACATGTATGATCCAATCACATTTATTTCTACATTAGATATCAACATGCACACATAGCTCTATAGGTCTGAAGGTGAAGTTACGAAAACAAGCTTGTTCGCTATACTGTTTTGCTTTTGATATTCCTATGGGAATGTTCCGTGAAAATTCACTCACTGGTAATTTCGTTTTTTGTTCCCGATTTTGTGCCTAGCCAGATGTAAACTGACTAGAAATCATTAATGAAGTGGTCCACTATGGGGTAATTTGCATACAAATTGATCTAGTTGTATTTTTTACTTGTATTATTGTATCTTTTATAAGCTTATTAATTTACATTTAAGTTAGCAGGCCCTGGATCGGACTTATTGCATGCAAAGGAGAGAATCTGACAGTGGTTCGACACAGGGATGAAGGTGGCGTTGAGGCTGTTGACGTCCACTGGAGTACGCGAGTTTTTTTTCTGTTCTGCCCACAGCGAAGGTGAATACCTTGCTGGTGTTCTTTGCGTGCAGAATTCGGGCCGTAACGATTCTATTCGGATGCGTTATCTCAAGCCTGACTTTATACATAGTCATCTGTTTTGGTCTTTGGTTGAATTCTGTCCAGTCGGATTATGTGGGATTACTGGAATTCGAAGACTGCTTTCTGAATAGAAGTGTAGTGATAGTATTTTGTCCGAGATATCATTTACATCATATCTGCAAACATTCTCAAAGTTTCGTTTGAATCTGGCAAGACATGGATATCACCGGTATCGGCGGATGAACTTAATGAAGTGTGATTAATTGTAATTGGATGAAATAAAGCTTTTTGGGGCGGAAAGTTTGCCAGCCATTCTCACAGAAATCCAAAACACATGAATCGTAGTTATATGATCACGTGTTTTATGTAAACCTACCACAGGTTCCTGTTTTCGAGTACCACGGTCACGAATGTGTGTGTTTGATTCACAACAGAAGAACGGGTTTCAAAACGCAGTCACGCGGGGACAACTGACGTAAACCGTGTTATTCGGTTACAAATTTAAGAAAAACATCACATCGCGATACGAAATTTAATAGCCCAAATATGTATGACGTTTTTCATCACCTATGAAGACCATAAAGTTTCAATAACCCGCACATGAATCACCCAGTCAACCTACACGATTTTCAAGTTCGTAGGTCGTACAAAACTCGGTTCAACTGTTTTCCTGCCAGAAACGTCATCGCAAACCGATGACATATGCATAGAAGTTGCCTATTTTTACGACAGAAATTTCACGTGATTCACAACAATAACCACTTTGTTAGTCGGCAAAAAACGGTTCTTATTGTTTTTTTCCTAGAAAACCCGTAAATGATTTTCACAAATAGTTTGCGCGCCGAACCATTCTATCTAACTGTCTGATTGTGTAACTCTGATCACTTGGTGCTAAATGAGCAATCTTGAACAGGGTTGTGTTTGGGTTTCGTTTAACCGTGCTGAGTAAATCGCATACTTTTGGTGCTCATAATAAATCAAAGTTTGAGTGGATAATTCCGATATATTCATTAGAAGAACAGAGATGTGGTAAACAGGCATGCTCTCAATGCTTTATCTACTAGCCAATTACAGCACGTTATATAACTGAAGGAAATAACACGGGGAGACAATCAAACCAGGGTTTTAGTGTGTGCAAAATGGGATTTCAGGGGTTTGGATGGTGAGAGGAAGGGCGATGTGTTAACACTGACCGCATAATTGGTGATAATCCCTTGTGGAGTGTGAATATTCGACTGTTGTTTTAGGTGGGGGCGCTTCGGACACACGGCCATGGGAGGAGATAGGATTTAACGAACTGTTTGTGTGCACATAATGGGGGTTTGTCTATTCTAATGGCGATCGCCTTTGCTGTAGAGAACAATCGAGGTTTCATACACTTAGAGTAAATAGATTGGATGGAACGATCACGCGCATCCACGGTCGGATTTGTCTCGACCAGAGGTACGGCAACCGCACTAGCATCTGTCTCTATCGGTCCCCGACTGAGCCAAGCTGGGTAGTGTGCTCTCATTCGATCAGCTAGGCGTCTGGTGGTGTGACCAACGTAACGTGCACCCCAGGAGCAAGTAAACTGGTAAACACAAAAAGCAGTCATCTCCATCGGTAGCCTGTCCTTCATTTGTCCTCGCAAGGGTGTCACATTTGAAAGGCTATGAAATGTAAACCTATTTCTTCTCCACTGTTGGGTCCTTTGATTTTGCAACGTAGGCTTTCATGTAACGATCAACAAGTTCCTCTGGGTATCCATTTTTTAGGAATGTTGAATCGACTGTTGCCAATTCATCATTCACTGTGCCAGTCGAACAAAGTCTTCTTACCCGATTGACTGCATTAGGTTGCGCTAACGCTGCACCGGGAAAAAAACTATGATAGTTGATCTATTGTTCTGTCCACGTATTCTTTCTGTGTATACTTCGTTTGAGGGAGCCATCGTCGCGGCGTGACAAGTAAATATAAAGAAACAGCATTCTCTGAGTAGATACCATCTCTAGCGTGAAGTTTATATTAGGATGAGCCTGATTGAAACTGACCAAAAACGTTGAGAGATTCCGTGAATTGTCAAGAACACAAATAAGATCATCAACATAACGCCTGTATAGGAAACACTGTTCGATACAGGTGGACAATGTCTCGTTCTCCAACTTTGCCATAAATATGTCTGCCAACAAGTGGCCTAATGGTGAGCCCATAGCGATTCCATCCTTTTGACGATAGGGGCAACCATTGTACTGAAATTGAACATTGAAAGTGCATTGCAGAAGGAGTTTCCTTAGGCGATCAGCTGGAATTCCGATATTCATGTTGTTGTTTTTTCAATGCATTCACACACAAAATCAATTGTTTGCTTCAAGGGAACATTGGTAAATAGGGACGTGACATCCAACGAAAATTGACGCCTGTTGGTTGCTCCTAATGATTCCAGCAAGTCCACAAATTCAAATGAATCCTTTGGAGAGTATTTTGTCAATTCTCCCCTTACTGGCCAGCCACTTTGCCACCGCGGGATAAGGCGAATTACACATATGCAAGATCGGTCTTGGTGGGCAGTCTTGTTTGTGTACCTTCGATAATTTATACAATCTAGGAATGGTCGTTCCCACCACTCGGACTCTATCAAACGTTGCACAATCCATGATTCCATCTTGCTGCAGTTCTCTAAGCGTCTTTGATAGTGACTTCTCGATAGCTTCAATTTTGTCTTTTTCACCTGTGTTGCGTGAAAATTTGGTGCCGTCAAGAAGCTGAACGTTCATTTTATCCACGTAATCCTTTCAGTTCACAATAACGATATCAGTACCTTTGTCTGGTTCTGATAAGATGATACCTGGGTTCCTTTCTAGTTCTGGTAGCGTATCAAAGTGCCTCTCCGATAAGATACTTTTCCCATCGTGTTTTTGACTGAAAGTTTCCCGAATTCGGGCTTTCAGCTTCTAGTTTTGCTTCAAGCTACTATTTTGAACTATATGTGTGTCGGGAAATTGTTTCATTACTCCCCTCATCGTGATGGAAACACATGACTTCCCTAGCAATTAGAATGCACTGTACACTGTGATAGAGTAACGAATTGCACGAGGCCCAACCCAAAAAAGGATGTGTTATGTAACCGGGTGAGATCAACATCCTTTACCACCAAATAAGGATGGATGGCGGTTGCGAGGTTCACTGGACGAAACTTCGGGTCTTGAAAACTCCCAGAAATGATAAATGGTAAAGTTTGGAGTGATGGGGGAATGATTAATGAATGATTCTAGGTTTATTGAGCTAAAAATTCAGTTAACACTAGTTCAGTCTATCCTAGATAATGTAGACTTCTTTATCATATCACCGAATGAATACGGGTTTATAAATGGTAGAAAATAATCATACTACTCAAGTGAATACTTACGGCAATTGAATTTGGATCGATTGGTTTGGTTAACACAACGTAAAGTCTTACCAGTTCATTGTACTATCTAATCGAGTTAGCCATCGAGGCATGTCAGTGAGTGAAAGAATGACGATGTTTTCGAGTTAAAGTAGCAACGATCCAAGTGGTCATTCACGGTGGTAGCCGGGCACAGATGAAGAACAAAGTATTGTAGAATTAACTGTTACCGAACGGAATCACAAAATTGTTTAATAATGATATGAACAACATCTCAGGGTGTTTTCATACCCTACTGCAGTTTCTCGGACTGAAATTGGGGACATCCATGAAAAGAAAATTTACGCTTTATCCAAGCACCGGAGTAAATAGGTTTTAAATGTACCAGCGTACAGGAAACCTGTGAGATCCGTCACGGAGGAATATTTTCCACACCTCAATTTTAAGATTTCCAAAAAGAACAATACTATTTGGAGCATAGGATGCTCGAATTGTAAATCAATACACTAAATAATGATACCAATATCTAGTGTGTATAAGGAAGGATACCGTGTTCGAGCTGGGCAGACGGTAACTGTCTGAACACTTGCATTATAATCAAAAAAGATCCCAGATATAGAAATCTTTAATTTGTCAATACGTACTAAGTCCTACAACTCACACAGTTTAATTTTGCCGTGAAAAATTGACCACTACAGGTTTGTAGAATAATGCCAGAAATGAAGTTAATACATATTTTGTACCGAGGGCCAGTATGGCTTCGCTGGACCAAAAGGTTTCTAAATGAGACATGGACCACGTCTAATTTATCTTTCTAATTAATGTGCCGTTGTTTCGTTGTTGTCAAGACTCATCCGTTAAGCAGTAGTCGGGAATAAGTGGATAAATCGTGGATCAAGGTGCGGATCACAGACTGGTTAGATCTAATATCTTCATTACTGAAAAACGATGACGGTGATTTCAGTGAGCCTTGACATGTAAAGGTTTGTAGTGGGCCTCAGAGATGACAGCATCGGATTAACAATTTCACATGTCCAAATTCGAATCCGGGTTTGTTTCGCTGTGTGATCATAAGAGCTGACACAACCATAAATAAGCCTATACTAAAAATCAGATAACAATAAAAACGTGAGTATACAAATTTTACCTTCGGGGGAGGAGCCGACTCGGTTCGAACGAAAGGCCGTGATTTATCGTTTTGTTCACGGATAGAAAAGCGGAACCGTGTGACAGAACGCGCATTTGAAAGTAGTTCTACAGCAACGAAACCGCAAATGTTTTGGTCGAAATGGACTCTTCGGTTTACCCCGGGTTGAATTTCTACTCCGTCTGTCTCCGTGCATCAATGCAAGTAACAATTTAGGCAACTAATTTGTTTCGTCATTGCAATTTAATGAAGATTATATTGCATTACATTGAATTTACACAAAACAGATGATCAACTCTTGACAATAATAACTGAATATATACACTTCAAAATATTCAGTAACCAAACATTTTTTGAGCCAACGTTTTTCAAATTGTTGACACAAATTTGTGTCATGGTGTGACTTGTATAGCTGTAGACCGCATACACTCAGTGGACCAAAATAAGCGTTATTTTAATAAACCTCAACAAAGCACAGTATTCCTTGAATTGTGAAAAAAATTGAATTTGAATGTTTGTGTTTTTCTACACCTGTGGAGTGTATTTAAATCAGTGTCTGAAGTTTGAAAAATAAAGGTACTGGTTACTAAATATATCTATCTATTCTTTCACCCCAGGACACCGGTGAACTTTAACAAACTTGAGTTAGCCAGAATTCACACTGACAGATATTTCGATGATTCCTCTCAGGTTGAACCACGGAAGTAAGCGGTTCTTATAACTGACGTTCACTCAGGTGTGATCTGGGAACATGAGCAGTTCCAACGGATATTACGGCTGCTAGTATCATCTACTGTTAGAGATTTCGTTGAAAACCGTTTTCAGTACCTCTGCACAAAATGTCTCTCATAACACGACTTTCATTGAATCACTTCAATGGATTTGTACCGCCAAATTAAGTTTCACACATGGTACAGTTTTTATCACCACAGAACTGGTGAAAATGCATTCTGGAAATATATGCGTGGAAAACATTTCTCCGTTTATCATTCTTAATTCTTCGTCATTTGACGCATATAATGGATGAGGAACGAAATGGCGATATTGATTTTTCCATGGGATCTTGACATCGTTGAACATTTTTTATATGAAGTTTGCATCTAAGTATTTGGTGAACTCAATTCCGAGATTAGTTGTACGTCTTTATCAATTATCGACCCCAAATGTTCCCACAAACAACAGGGGAAGCCACCTTGTTAATCTGTATCAACAATACGTGACACACTGAATCCTCCTGATCAACACAGTTGCACTTTTTCCCCGAGCTACACTGATAATGTTGTCTAGCCTGGACGTGAAACGTCTGCGAACAACACTTCCAGCTCGGAGGGTACACCAACACCCCGACAGCACAGTTTTAGAGAGACCTGGGAAAAAGAGAACTACGAAAGTCAGGTGATACCTAATCCAAAAACGGTTAGCTATAAAAATCTGGTCCTTGTTGTGTAATTTAGTCAATAATTCCCTGAAAATTGTATTGTTCATACCCCCTTGATCTGATGTCTTGATAACGTACCGTTGGCTGGTCTCAGAGTATCAAGACTTTGAGTAATGACTTCTGCGAATGCTGGACTGGGAACATTCGTCCACATTGAACATATTGCGCATCGATTTTGTTCACATTCCGATTAAAATGTTTCCAGGTTCAAGCCCTGGTAGAAGCAATAGCAATCTCCAGGGGATGAACTGAGGATGTTGAGACCCAAGGCGAAAAGTGTGTTCACCAACCCAATGGAACAGTCATACAAAACGTTTAATGTAGAAAACGGGATTGATAGCACCATTATGGAGTGGGTAAAGGTTGAAAATTTTGTTTGTACTTAAAAACACTAGTGCTGACTCCGTACTTAGTGCAACTCTGTGTAGAATTGATCATCCGTCTTTTTCTCTCAACAGTCTTTCTTTTTCTATTGTACTTGGTTTAATGGGTATCAGATGTAGTGATTTAAGCACTAAATTCTCATCTGTACGGATAAATAAGAGCTCATCTGTGCTACTACTACTACTACTACTACTACTACTATGCTTTAAAAGGTAAATAAGCGGATTTACCGCATCGTTATAGAATAATAAGTGATACACGGATTCCAAAATGATAGGAAGTTATTGCAACAGTAAAAGTGTATTTAACGCTCAGGTCAATAGAGGAGATTTATTACATTCAGATAAATCTTGGTCGAACTAATCAATGGATAAATTCAGTTTGGAATAGTGTGTGTGCTTCGAGAGAAAGAATCAATCAATGTATTGCAGAAATCATCGCATATGTAGTAACCATTGGCCTGATCCAAGCAGAAGAACTAACTAGTTTTAGAACTAGTTGTTCGACCAAAACATCATGTATCCTCCTCAAAGCACTAGAAGTTCGAGCGTTATAATTGGTCTTACCATAAACAAAGATGTACGAGGTAACTAGAGGCTAACCTAAATCTTTGAAACATTAAAGATCTAAATTATAAATTCGCGCTTTCCACTAATTGCGCAGGAAAGGAAATTAAATACGTACGCAAATCGATCAATCAATCATTTAAGTGTTGGAATCAGTTACATCAAATAGATATTAGTAATTATTGGAAACGCATAGTTTAGAACGAATTCACATCAACTTGAAACGGCAATGAGTTTAGCTGAAAATTCCATCGTAAACTTGTATCAGACGGGTTCATACCGAAGAACCTTTTGCAGAACCTACATGAATCAAACGCACCAGTGTGATTTACCATTGACGAAGTGAATGTGAGTTGCAGATGACTGGAGAAGGTGATCCGAACCCTCAAAGCAAACAGTCAAATTTTCTGTCGGAGAAGATTTTGCGCATTTACTTTGCGCAATGAATGACACCACGCCTATGTCGATTAAGACAATGTGAGTATTTTGAAATTGACGCGATATTCGCGAACTTCCCACATCACATGAATTGTATTCATTCTAGCCTTGAACCTGTTGATCGTGATCACGATGTGAATTTCTACGCACATTACGCTCATTAGACGTACTCCATGATCTTACATTAGTTGTGATATTAATTTGTTTTAATCGTTTGAATTTGAACTGAATCTGAGGCTCTTCAAATAGCGCGGGACTCAAATGTTTGAGTTGTTGCAAATAACTTTCAGGCATGAAAGGTTCGATTATCTGAAACAAGAAGAGCCACTATTGTGAAAGTTATTGAGTTAATAACACAGCGATGTCGGTAGAGAATTATATTCGCCGACGTTTCGGTTACCGTGGGTAACCTTTCTCAAGGCAGCTTTTTACAATCTAAAACAACACATGGCGCATCGATTTTTCGATACACTCCTAACATCGTTTGGTCCTGATGTGTTAAAAAAAGAAGAGCCACTGTTTTGCCATTGTGCAGTTGAAACCGCGGTTATTTGTCACGCAGACAGGTGCTCGATTGATCACTGAAATCGGAATTCGATATCCACTTTCGTAGTCGGAAAATAAACTTCCGCGGCGATTAGTTGCTCAGTGAACTTCGACTATTTGAGGCAACTTCAAAATTAGATAATTGAGGACGATTTTTAAGTTACTTTCCTGTTACTCTCAATCCCAATTATTTTGGATTGAACTCCAAATAGCGAATCACTACAATTATTCTTTCAGGACATTGGAATTGCCATAAACTTCAAAGATTTCGAATTGATTGTTAGTAAGATGGCTTGAATTCCAGCTGGATTAGTCTACCTCCCGAAGATCACCACGCACTGGTTCGCCGGTCCAGATATGCAACCCAAAACAGACAAAAAATATGTAACAGATCAAGTTCGAATTTCAGTAATGCGCCAGAATATGCACAATGGGTGTTCACTTTGATCAAACAAAGTTTGAGAATCCGAGAACATCAAGAATGCCTGGTGCCTCTTAGCAAACGACTGGGCTAATCCAAGCTTGCCACTCTAAAATTGATTGAGCCATTCGCATATAGCTCAGGGGTAAGGGTTTGATTTCCCAAACCGAACTTTCGCAGTTCGAGACCTGACCGGGACATAAGAAAAGTACGCACTGCTGACGAGCCCCAAACAGGACGAAACAGCTGCCCAGTGCTCTTTGTTGCTTATCACAAACATTTCTATTGCAAATTTCGAGGATGTTGCCACAGGCTATGAGGAGGTGATTGTGTTTGTGTCACACTGCATGTCTTCAAGTTTTGGTGGGTTTAATAATTGGAAAATCAATGTGCTGTATGGTTAAAAGAATCGTATAGCCCTGAGAATGCTTCTGATCGGTATCCATCTTCAGGTGACTGAGGGGATAATGTCCAATGATCTGCGCCATCCATTTCCGCTGATGGCCTCAGTTGCAATAAGGTACACTTGCATCATTTTACAAAAAAAAACAAATTTAAAGGGGGGAATTCGTCATGTATATAGCAATTGAAGCGTAAATTAAAAACCAGGGAGCACTGGACGGCTGTTTTGATCTGGTTGGATCCCCTCAACAGTGTAAATCCATCGACCCGACTGGGGATCGAACCCGGGACCTCATGGGCAGAACGCAAGCATGCTACCCATTCGGCCACCACGCAGCTGATCAGATAGTTTTTCATTTTTCACCTACACAATGTAGCACAAATCATCTTTGTGAGCTTGTTGCAGGCCACAGACTTCACTCATCTCAACACTAGCCTCCGGGGTTATGACTCGGTTGGAAACTTTCACAACCTATTTATTTCTTATGAGTGACGGAGGATTTGGTTCAATTTCAAAGAAGAAATTCATCGTGTATATGTTAACTGAAATGTGAACTGAAGTAATCCTTCGTGATTTGAGACTTGGCATCATCAGCAATGCTTTCCAGACGAACGGTTCTCATCCGCCATCATTTTGGCTGGGTTTTGATGTCGCTTTTCGTAATGCTCCATATCATTTCAATCCGACTCAACGCTGATCCATGAGCTTTGCAATCGACCCGGGACCGCATGGGTAGAACGCAAAAATGGGTTGTGCTATATCGTGTAAATGAAAAATGTAAAACAGTCTGATCAGCTCCGCGGTGGCCGAGTGGGTAGAATGCTTGCATTCTGTCCATGAGATCCCAGGTTCGATCCCCAATCGGGTCGATGAAGAGACCCAACCAGGTCAAAGCGGCTGTTCAGTGCTTCCCAGCTTTTCAGTTCACGTTTCATTTAACATATATGGGACGAATGTGCCTTTGAAATTGAACCAAATCCTCCGGTACTCATAAGAAATATCGATTTCAGGGTCATTTATTAGGTCCTTATGGATCTACTAATCTTATTGTTTGTAAGCCGACGAGTGGTGGTGGTTCAAGGATTTCAAGTTTTCAGGGGAAATTTCAACTCCTAGTAAACCGAATTTTTATATAGTACACGAGGTTGTTGTTGAACCCCGACCAAAGTTCGCTTTACACAAAAGATGAATTTGTTACAACCCAGTTTCCCTGTCAATGTTTGTGAACGTTTGTAGAGAAAAATAAAGTTTGATGTATGCATATAACTGATTCAAAGTAAACCAGATTTTGTCCTTAATGTATGTGGAAGACAAAAAAATGCATGCAGCGTGACTCTGAACAAGTGCTGCAAATCACCATGTGATTCTCTAAGGAAACGATTACTGGCTCTTCAACCTGGAAATTCAAAATAATATAGCATGACTTTTAAGTTTTGATTTATTTTCCATTTTTGATTGATTCTAGACCTTCGGTTGTTATGCTCCCTTAAGACTCCTCCTTTCGTATAAATTGACTTCGCCAGAAAACCTAAAACAATCTGTGCCTGGGTCAGGTGATAACTATTTTGGTCGATAGAATGTAGACATTCTGTTGACGTAAATTCTGTATAGGAAGGGACGTTTCTATATAGTTGTCCAACTCACCCGACTGTCGATATTCCTGAATTGCAGCCCTACCAACGTCATTGAACTTTATTTATCTCAGTCAAATGTTCGCTTACGTCCAGGTGTGCTTGTTCGTCCATAACATGACATTAATCAAAAACAGTACTAGTCAGATACAAGCCGTTGGACAATTCGATGACTCAAATCGAACTTGCCTTTCATGACGAAGGTATTATGTTATTAGGACTATTGAAGTTGAACGTTCTCATCACACAATAACACTGCATTTCCCTAAGCCCTCCTTCTAATGTGAATTCTGACCCACTCTGGATGATCTGCAAAATGATCGATAGTAAGTGGCATGGTGTATTGCAGTCCCCGTTTTGCACAGTGGATGAATCAATGCATGGAGCACTTCCTGTACATGGAGGAAAAATGCCCCATGAGTGTATTGTATTTTGTATTAGTATAGACTTTTGCGAGAACAGAAATGTTCGCATTTCAGTTAAAAATTACAAATCTCATCAACAGCAGGAAAGATACAAGTAAAATATTTAGCCTTCAGGGTTACTGAGAAATTCTGAACAAGCCCGCTCTCGGTTTAAAAGCATTCTGGCAAGATAGGGAACTGGGGGATTTCTGTAGAGACTAATGCGAGAGGGTAATAATTGATAAGTAAAATGTATAGACGTATGAGAGCAGCATTTAGATAAATCACCATGTAAAGGATGGTTGGGTTCAGCGAGGATTTCCTGTGTAAATGTTTCATATGCAGACAGGTGAAGTTCACACAGTTTTTTTCGATTGCTCATCAACGGGTATAAAAGACACATGACTGATGATCGACAAACCTCGACGAAGAATTTTGAGGACTTTCTTTAGTAGACCAGCAAAAACCATCGGGGAACAATGAAGAAGAACGGGGAAAACACATTGATAAACAAAAAGTGAAATGATTTTTTGCTTGGCATTGAACTGCCTAAGTCTTCGAAGTTGCAAAGATAATCCTCAGAGTTTCTGTACAGAGTTGTAAATATGGGATGTCCACTGTAAGTTAGTGTCAATTGTAACTGCCAGATACTTCACAGAATGAATTCTGTGCTAGGTTGGTGCTTCTGTTATTTTTTTTTAATTAGATAGATTCCGGTTATCCCTTGATCAGTAAAGTGATGGAGCAACATCTATGCCTCACCGATACTCGTTCCCTAAATGCCGGTGAGAAACCGGGTCATTCTGAAGCATTAATTGAACTATATTCTACAGCATGTTAATCTTGTTCAGTACAATCGGATCACTGCATTTCACTGTTCAAGGTGTTTGTAACCGCGAGAAAACATTTAGTATGTGTAGTCCTCGAGTTTGTCAGAGTGATTATATCTATGGAGTCGGTATCCGCTTGACATGCATTTGACGGCCTACATCCATTTTAAAGTGTTTTCTGGGTTGCATGGAACGACCGCATTTACTTTCGTCTCACATCTACACTCTCATCCTTAACCTGCTTATTTGTTATTTGGTAATCCGATGCTATTCTATAAGAATGTAGTGATGACGGCAACAACATATCCCAGTATTGGTTGTATGACTAACCCACGGTCTAACAACATTACGATCAAACATTGGAACATATTCCGAATTGGGTCCAAAATCAGCTGACCCGATGGAGGTCAAGTCCGCCGCACAGAAACGACGGTCGAAGCTACAAGACCCCGACCTCAGCAATTGCCCGACATCTGCTGATGACGCAACACCAGGTCGACCGAGGCACAGCGTTTCGACATGTCTACAAGTCACAAG
>UZAN01044213.1:3051-22869 GCA_900618425.1 Echinostoma caproni | reverse complement strand
TGGACTACAGAATCGACATAGACCATGACTGAAGCTAAGGCCTCTCATATCTTCGGTGGTTGTGTATAGGGCATATTTAAAATCCCCATGGTCGGACACCATCATGATATTTTGTTAACCTATCACCCGTAAACTATAATAATGCTTAGACATTTACGAAGCACATGTTCTAGTTGTTGGTATTACTTTCATTGAACTACTGGATAAGAATAACAATATTCTGTGTTGTGCTAGGTCCCGATAAATGTCTTTCACAGACTTACATGATTTCAAAATGGAAAAATTATTTGTGTTTCACCTTGTCCTTTTCACAAACAGCACAATTTCCAAGTCTACCAGGCTTGAATGTCTCTCCTTTCCTTTTGCATACGAAATTAAATGTTCCAGTGTGTGTGTACCGGATTGACGTGCGATGATAGAGTGTTTCGCAGATACCGAATCCCCGAATTCGCGTCAGAACACAAAGCTGGGAAATCTACGTGTACTGCATAATGAATCATGAATCAATGGAACTACAACAACATACCTCAAATAAGGGGCAAACCGGTCTGGACAGAACTATCGGTTCAATACGACAAGAGCAAACGCGCCAGGAAAATACTCTCTTGGAAATCAGAGGAGGAATGTGATGTGGATATAGAGACCGCGCTATTTAAGGGGCGGTGAGGACCAATCACAGGGATGGGTAAGCGAAATGACACCAAAGTCGNGGGGGGGGGGGGGGGTGACAGACGGCAACCGTAATCATGGTTTAATGGAGAGAATAGACAACGGGGACGAGGAGGATGTCTAGGGTGGTTGTACACACAAGGCGGGTGGTATCATGTGGGTCAAGAAACAACTGGTTGAGAAAAGGAATGAACAGTGAAGACGGTAGGTGAACATAGCGGACGGGTGATGAAACGGTGACCTCAACAACAAGCGGCAGTTTCTATGCCGGATCGAGATAGTTGAAAACGATAATGAATTGAGCTCAGAATGAGCTACGACAAAGTTCCATGAGAGGTGGCAATAACAGAATACGACAATAGGACGACAGTTACCACAACATAGTGTGTGGGGTGGAGATAAAAGATTACAGTAACAAATTGGACGAGGAAGGGGTCACGATAATAAGTACCAAATGGTTTCCATGTGGAGTGCAGATAATATATCGCGATAATAGGCCGGACGAAGAACGAGTTGCAATAATTAATACCGGGAGTTGCTATGTGGGGCGGTTATGTAATCACAAGGGAATTACGGAAAAGTACCAACTAAATGTTCATGGAGGGGGAACGTAGCAGGTTCCGATCCGATTGGCAAAGATCAATAAACTGGGAGCTGGTTGCGGCCAAACATGAATTCTTGGGCTGTCAACAGAGTAAAGGTAGGTCCAGTGTACGTAATTTAAAATCATACAAAAAAGCTTCTTACGGTGTGTGTGTGCGTGGACGGGGGAGGTTGAATTATTTTCGTAGACTGCAATAATTTAAATGTTGGCTCGATTTATTAAATTTAGAATGCCCCGATAAAAAAGGGTTCGTTGTTGCTACTTTCGATGATTTTAAATTGCTCAACTCCATTGAACATTGAGCACGGCTCTAGATGTTACTCACTGGTTTCACTCAAAATGAACATCGAGAACTTTCTATGGGCTCACCGGATGAAAGGTCATTTACATATATTTGGGTGACTAATTATCCCACTTTGCACTTCGTGCAATGCTACACTGCTGAGGAAACTCCCTTATCTGCCTTCACGTGGCAAGGGGTTTCCCCTAGAAGATGAGAGGGGAAAAAGCCAACATCCGGGACTAAAACCTGATCNCCACTGGCACCACTCCTGGAAAGTTGGCTAAAAATCCCGATCCAAAATCAACCACAAAGAGGTTTACTGGCCACACACATAAAAACACACGTATCTTTCTGATAGTGGTCGACGGCTTTATTGTTTTTATAAATATATTGAACACCTTGGCATTGTGACCCCGTTCAAAGGACGTATGATCTGTTTAACTGAGTTCCAATCCTAATTGGGATTGTGGTCTTTATACACTGCTCCACTATTTTGCGGGGTAGTGGCCGAATCTTTCGGTTGTGAATAGCCAAGGAAGTTCCCCTGTTTTGGCTTTCGCAACTTGGCAGCATTTTGCCCACGAGCAAACCGTGGATCTATTCATGTTTTACAAAGATTGTTGTGCTGCATTTCTTTCTGTTCGGTGTCCAGCTTAGACCCACAGGAGGAATCAATCTATTCCCGTGACCTAGATTACCTCGGTTTACCCGTCCATTCTCGGACTGTTCAGTTACGGCTGATTAGTGTCGTCATTCGAGCACGTTACTGACCTGATCGAATTTTAATGAAACCCACAATTTACATCCCGGTTGACATGAAAACGCAATCGTAACGGAACGATCCATTGTAGTAATTCGGGACGTGTGTTTTTAATTCATATCCTATCATCGAGCACCTCTCGCTCTTTCCTTCCCTGTTACCTTTAATTGTCGTAACCCCGAGGGAGTCAAAATGTCAATCTTTTGATTTAGGTTTGTTTGCGTGTGTGTATGTGTGTCTGTATGTGCACGTGTGCGTGTGCGTGTATGTGCGTGTGTGTGCGTGTGCGTGTGCGTGTGCGTCTGTGTGCGTGTGTGTGCGATTATACCTTTCCGAATGAATCACATGATTGAAACGCGCTTTTAATAACCAGAAAAAGAGAAAAAAGTTGATAGTTGATGTCACATCAGCGATTGAATAGATCACACGAAGTGGTAACATCTCTCTCTCTCTCTCTCGATAGCTACCTTCTTACGGTATCGATGTAATGGATAAAAGGAACCGACCAGTTCTCGAACGGCCTTTTATTCTTCAACCATTTTTTAATTTCTTTCCCCTGTTCGGTTATCTTATCATTGATGAGACAACATTTTTGCACGTGGACAACAAGACCATCCAAGGGTGTGTGTGTGTGTCAGTCACGTACGTGTGCACTCACACGTCCGCACGCACGCACACACGCACGCACGCACGCACGCACTCGAGTGAGACTGTGCGTGTGTGGTTCGTTCGTCAAAAGGTCTCTGGCACACTCATTCGCTCATTCGTTTAGGTTCATAAGGCCAGAATCGATAGTGAGCTCACGAAATTGTACCGCGCGGCACGGCACTGCGTGCAAGCCAACCCCCCCACCCCCCACCTAACCCCTGAGCTCCAACATGTTTTCGCACACTCACGTGAATAGGTGCCCTGATAATATAATCCAGTTCACGCTCGAAACTTCATACGGCACTATCTCCATGTCACAATGATTCGTGAAAGTAGTGTGCTGGTCACGGTGAGAATTATCTGCCCGTTGGAGAAGAAAAAGAAAATGTTCGAAATAAAAACTTGGCCAATTTGTGAACCGAGTTGGGAAGCGTTGCACACACAAGTGTATGAAATGTTAGCCAAAGAAGCAGTCGCATTTCGTACGTTCTGGTGGAGTAAGTAACACACTGTGATTTTCGTTTTTGTCCCGGGATAAATAATCAACTAACTGGATCATCTATTTTTCAGTATTTGAATCAGTTCACGAGTATTTCTTTATCTTTCTCATTCCGTTTGCCAGTCAGATGGTTCTCATTCCGTTATACTCACACCCGGTGTCCTGGTAGTGATATTCTCATTTGGAGAGATTGTGTAACTCAGAGTTTGGGCTCTTCACCACAAAGCGAAAATGTGTATTGAGAAAGAAGTTGGTGATTTCGAACAAGGCCAAAGCAGCTGATCATTTTTTTCGGATATCATTCATTTATCACAATTTTTCAGCTGACAGTTCCATCCAGTTGATTCTAGTCAAACATGGGACCTTGATAAATGCATAGATATGTCTAAGAGTTCTTTTGCTGCCGGCAAATGAAACTGGGGTTTGTTACCCCCATTCTTTTCATGTCGACTTGATGCAGTCAATAATCGTGCAAGCTATTTTTGTTTTCACAAATTCACACATAAACGGGCATGCAACTAGTGTGACTAGTTAGTGTTCAGGATGCTGTCAATGGTTATTAAAAAGGCATACAACTCCTCGTCTGTTAGCTTCATCCAATTGCGGTCGAAGGTCAAGTAATGTAATGCTAATATGATATTACATAATGCATCCCGTTGTTTTGCGAATATTTGCAAACGCATGAACTTGAGATCATGAAACTTGCTGTGCTTTTGTCTTCCTCTAGGAGTACGAATTGAGCCGGAAATATGCTGATTGTATTCAGCGTTTTTCTTTCATACAGAGATAGAAAAGACGCAAATAATCTTGAATTTCATGATTCTGCATTCATGCGTTTGCGAAAAAATGAGCAAAAAATGGAGTGCACCAGTAGCAAATTATCGATTCAGCTTACGTAAATTCACAGGCGATCGACAGTTTGTGCGAAAAGTTTTGATTTCTGTTTCAGCCAGTTTCACTTAACGACCTTTCTTTTGTATTACAATGCACGTGTTTGACGATACGCGATCGAACTAACCTACCAACACTAAGGCATAACCTGTTATTCTCTGTTGAGACACGTCAATGGTGCATACGTTCTGCCTTTGGGGTTAAACGTCAAAAGTCAGCCGTCAAGTTGGAAGCAAAAATCTTCTCCACTAAACTTTGGATCAAACCCAAGATTTTAAGATAGTCGAACATCAAACAAACAAGAAAACAATGCGAAATCAAAGTCTACAAGGCTGGAATAAGTCTCCGATATACCGTTGTGCGATGAAAAAATTGTCGACAGAATCGAGTAATTACTACTATTTGATTACAAATCTGAATTAAAAATAAATACCAAACAGAAAGTACGCAGAGGATTAGATCTTCCGTGGAAAATCTTTAATGATCGTGGTTTTAGATAAACCAAGCTGTGCAAACGATTAGTATTAAAATGGAACTTTTTATACTGGGCAAGGTGCAGGTGCCGTGGTGTACTGATGATCCCTCTAGTATCAAAACCACCAATCCTTATCATAGATTGTTAGGTGATCACCCTGATCTTCTTGGTAATGGTCAAAACATCCCTGGATCCCGGTTCTGTTAGGTCGCTCAGTATCACGTCCACTCATAACCTGTCCTGGTTCGTTGTTCTTAATTGCATTTTCACCCAAGTTCGTAGACTGTCCTTTTATGCATACCGGATTGGGAAACTGACTGTTTCCGATAATATTGTTCATAACATTGTGATCTTCTGCATCCTTATACACTGGTTCCACTACTCGTCTGTATCAGTTCTATGGTTTAAGCATAAAAGATTGCCACCTGTTCTTCGTATACCCCAAAACGTTTACCTTGTTGTTCTAACTGTGATGCCCCCGGGTCCGATTCTCTCTTGATTCGATGGATTCAAGCAATGTTGATGAGATCCCGTCAGATCGAAACAGCTGCAAAGTAGTGTTTGCTAGCTTTGCATTTGTTCTGTACACGAGAAAATTCATTATTATAATTGATGAAAGTGTTTAGATTGGGTATTTGGTTTTCAAACCGGCCTGGATACATGATGGGTCGGCTGACACGATAACACGTGACCCAAGGGCGTTGTATAAACCCGAAAATCATGACAGTTTTGTCCAATCTTCAAACTCGCGCCACATTTCAGCTGCTATCCACACTTACTCATTATGTAACTGTGCTCGCCTGGAGAAAACGTTCTTAGATTCGAAATTTTGCTTGTTTCACAGTGCCGAGATGTTTTGTTATTTATAGTAATATATTTTATATATATATTATTTTATATTTATTCATATGTGGTCACCGCACAAATTTGTAAATTGCTGATAATTTACCCTTTGGATAGATAGAGCCTTTCCGGTTTTGACCAACATTGAAAGAAGAACTATAACGGCATTGATGAGGACCTAATTAGAGACCGGGAGGTAAAGGTCATCAAATTATCGCCCCGAAGGACATAGGTTCGAATCCCACTATCACAGCATGAAGCACCCCTTCTTTGTGTGAACGGCTTTGCCTGTAAAATTTCCATTTTAAGTCGATATCTCAGATGGCAGTACCAAAAGGGTCTTACCCGCCAGCTTGAACTACATCTGGAGTGCCGCTCAGCTATAGCATGTGTTCTCTCCTCGCGAATCCTTCTTTTCTTCAGCAAAGATGAGCTTTCTGTGTTGGCTGCTCTAATTGTCGACCACTTGAAGTCCACTCTTAATGTGTATAGGTCGAACCAAAAGGCAAAAGTGCCTCAATGCAGATTCACACGTGGTGGGAATGAAGCTGTGTCAAGCACAATTTCTGTTTAGTTGGTAGCGGCTGGACACTCAGTTAATGTGTATTTGGTTTTCACAATCCTTTATCGAGTCTTACCAGACCCTTCAAAAGCAATATTGGCAACCGAACTGTACGCATGATGAAAGAGCAAAGCCCCTTTGGCTAAAGATAAAAGCATTTACGCACGCGACAATAACGTAACGTAGCTATATTTGATTGCACAGTCAAAGCATGGCATCGATTTGGAATTTATTTCGAACTCGATACAACACATGACCTGTTTCTATTTTCACCTAATTTCAACGAAGTTCTTATATGATAAATACTGAAAAAAGACAAATGTTTCGACGTGTCTTAACATTTCTTTTATTCGCCTGAATTGCTGACGTAAAACCAACTGGCAAACGTAAAACACTCTGGGTTGGTCAACTGCAGTATGAGTATATCATGTGTAGATGCAAACTTGTGCGCATCATCGTCAGTCAGCAGTCAGGCGATTACGACAAGTCCGGAAACATCGGTTGTGAACCAGACACAACTGACCCTTTTTGATTCATCAAGCCGCACTTTACGAACATTTTCAGCAATTAATGAAGCATTACTTATTCAATTACATCGCCCGTTTTTGTGCGTCAAAAGTGTGTTGACGCACTGAATCCAATTACTGTGGAGTTGTTGTCTGACTTCCATTTTTGTATTCTTTGTTTGCTTACACGTGTTCACCGACTGTGATTCATCAGTTCACTGTGTCGTCTTTTCAATTCTGCGTCTGAGGAGACTGATTTAGATATTGAAAATCTCGCATCTTGACTATTCTTCGTTTCTGTTGATGAACTAGACAGGATTGAGATCGCTATTCACCAAAAAAGCAATTGTGATCCTAATCAGTGGACGTATTCCGTCATGTGAATACTGTGGGATTACATTTGCTTATTGTACTCTTCGTTCCACATGAGCTTCATTTTCCAAACAGCTTACCTTATGTTTCACTGAACGAAAAGCACTATTGTCAAAATCACATGATCTATTTGATGGACTATAGAACATGGGTGTTATCTCAGTTTTTGATGGTTCCCATAGTGCAGGACGAACTCAGCGAACTGTCGCTAGTTCGGAACCATGTACAAAGAAATCTGTTTATTATAGTAGATGACCCTCAATTAGCTTTCACCATGGACTTGCAAGCGTGCAACGGACCAGTGTGTCTTCTCAACTACATAACCATTTCACAGAACAGTGCTTCCTGTAGCAAGCACATTAGTATGTATTCGAATCAATATTAATACGAAAAAAGCCAAGAATAAAATGTCCAGTTGGTTAGTAGCAATCGATAACAGAGTAAATTGCTGAGATAAAAGTCGTTTCAACAGGCCATTCAGTCCACTATTACGGAATACGACTTCAACACAATAATAAAACCAACCCTGTATTATAATGCCTCGTTTTGGATTTTGAAGCATGTCCTATCTTGAGGGTGTCGTTGCTATACGTGAACAACACAGAGAATGAGAGCTCCTACAGGAGAGGGACTGATCCAACACAACGGAGGAGGGGTGAAGAACCAGCAAGCCACATTTCGTTCACCGAACAGACGAGTCCCATCCAATGATGTGCCAACTCCCTACATCGTTTCTAAAGATATCTGCGTCATATGAATGAACATGTCACCAGCGTTGTGCCTCCATCAGTCTAACCTGTACATTCCTGTGTTTATGGATTGTATCCGCTCGCCCTTGAGATATGATATTGGTGTCTCATTCTCCATTGTGTTCTGTTTACCCCAAACTGACACACTACAGGAATCTGTAACCGCGATTACATCGTTGCGGTATAACAATAATCCCTTAAGTTTTACTAATGGACTAAGCAACACACAGATGCAATGGTTACATCCGAAATTTTCATATCGTCCATTACAGGTGAAACCAAACACAAAGATCGTTTTTAGTAGCAGCGAATGCATAAAATGCAAGCGAACATCTGAAACGAGTGACTATAACTACTAATTATAGGGATTGAAAAATACTGTGTGCATGAGATCAGTGTACTCTCGAGTGTAGATATGAGGAATTAATTTGCACCTTTTCATTCTTACAACAAAATGCTGAATAGTGTTTTGCAAAATACTTTTGATATGCTCGTAAAGTGGAATTCCGAGGGTGGGGGGGGGGTACTGGATAGCACAAATCTGAGATACCAAAAAATAAGAGCCTGATTTTGGGTATAAACATGGTTTTATTTATTTGAACATCGTCTCATGAGCACAATTTGAATTTGCTGTACCGGAAGTTTTAGCATATTTGCTGTTAAAATTATTTGTAAACATGGATGAATTGTCATTCTTTCGGTGTCTGCATGTTTGTGTGTATGACTTCAATCACTGGAGCTTAACCCCCCCCCTCAGCGGGTAGATTTGTCATGATCCTAGCCTAAATTAGAAATGACTATATCACTCCGTGGCCCTCCGTGGATAACCTTACTCGATACGCTGATTATGAATTGTGAGTAGTTCTATTGATCACTCAAATTTAAAGTAGTTTGCCTTTAATTGTCTGATATTGAATTGATCGAATCACTGCCTTCATCGCATCTCGAAGTATATGAAACAATTTCGAGGATAATAAGCTTAGCCCTCTTCACGCCAAGCAGTCATTTTCCTGTTTGACCACCTAGTGATAAGAACAACTGCATCCACAGTCCTCATTGTACATTGTCTTCACTCACTTTTTCAATCATCGATACGTATCTGTAATGAACTGATTTCTTTTTCTTCAAACGTTTTTGGTCTATGTAGCTGTAGTGCTGCAAATTCAGCAGTGATTCGATTAAGGCAAATGTTTGATTTAACGGGAATTTAAATACAGACTGATTTAAATAGTAGATGCCGAGACTCTACAGAGTCATAGAAAACTCACCATTAGAGGAGACACATTGTTTGAAGTAGGATCAAGTTCTTGGGTCGTGGCGCGTACCGTTTCGTTTGAGTTCATTCACGTCATGCTTCTGTCCCACTTGTGTGTTTGCCAGTGTGAAGACTGCAGAGTGCCTGTGAATTGGTTTACAGTAATCACATATTTGTGCAATTGAACGAACAATCGACGGATTAAAGTGTCCAAACCAAACAAGCTGTTTTGTTACTTTTGGTAATACTTGGAGCAGCACTGATCAGCTCGATGAAAACTGTTTACTGAACATTGTAATACTTTTATTAGACATTACTATTTCTGATTATGGTGAATGTTTTATTAATACCACAAGAAATGAGGTATTATCATACGGTGGACAATGAATTTCTACCCGTGGCTGATTTTGTGTAAGGTATAAAAACAGCACAGGTTTCAGAAGTGAAAGCAAACAGTTGTGCAAATTGAATACTGACTGAATTTATTTACCAGCTCAGTTTGAAATATAAGGGAAGTTTCAGTTTAACTGCAGTTTTAGTTCAACGTACAAACTCTACAATTAACATCATTAAAAGGTTTCGTCAAGCGTTCTGGGTTACAATGCAAAACTGCAACCGGGTTACAGATTTCTGTATCGATTAAATCAAGATGATTAAAACTATACGCAATTGCAAATCATCCTTATTCCTTGGGTTGTCTGTAAAAGTACACGTTCCAATTTCCCAATAACGTCACCATAGCATTATCTAACTGGAGAAGAGTAAGCGTTCTGCATTTTATAAAGCGTTCCTAGTTAGACTAGTTTTAGGTTAACATCATCACTCCACAGATGATTCAACTCGGATACGGCACACACACACGCACACACAGAGGGAGCAAATTTAGTCAAAACATTTCCTGTCTTAAAACATGAATGCGACTGAGCCCCCGGGGAACAGTCGTGTTAGTAGAATCCTGAGACTGTAGAAAATATTCCTCAGACAGAAGTGTATCCTTGTCATCCCCATCATTCTTGTTAGGGAAGTAAATACCAGAGTAACCAACAAACCAGAATCACGAATCAGGTCTCAGATGAAGTTGCATCAAAAAGCACGCTACATTCTGGCTTATCCAATCTTGGTAGAGATAAACATCGCTTTGCTCCGTTTTCCTTACCCCGGGCAGAAATCTCTGATCAGAGATAATTTAAATGCTTTTTCAACTTTCCCTTTCGGATAATACCATTTTTCATGTAATTTATGCCATTAATGTATTGTCATCTTTAATGGTCCCCGGTTGGTGTAGTTCTTTATCCGTTAGATAGGAAAATGTTTACAGTTTGTTTTTCACTAAAGGATAAACAGCCTTAGGTGGTTCATTTCGCGTCACATTCCTATAAACCGACCTTTTAGGTGAACATGAATATTTTTGAAGATTATGACAAATTGAGCATACACCTAGTTGAGATAATGTATAATCATTTCGTGGTCCAACTATGTCCAACTATGGGATTTCACGCAGTATACGCCATCAAATCTGAAACAAAACAAATTTGCCAGATCTTTTATACAGTGCTTACCGAGTGAATAGTCGTCTGGAGATATTATTCTGTTTGATCAAAGTGTGGCTATTGATTAGTGTCAAAGTTTTAGGTGGCGTTTAGAAAATTGCCCGAGTAAGAGATGTGTCGAAATGGTGATGTGTGCTATATTTATTAAAAACCTGATAAAATTGCATGTGATCCAAAGAGAAGTATTTTTTTACGGTTTTCTGATCTCGGGTTTGATCGTTTCTGAAGCCAATGACTTTGTACTGCTTGGAATGGAAAGACCTGCGATGTTGCTAATCGCAGCGGTAGATATCAGTTTCATTTATTCACTAGTTCAGAGCGAATAAAATGCATGGAGCTACAGAGGATTTTACGGAGTGGCAGGTTACTATTTTCTTTTTTTCATTTTTACATCCTTTTAACCCCGAGGTTTGCTGTTCGAATCCCGACAGAATCGCACATATTTCGCTCACTGTCGGAAAGTTCCAATAAAAACTAGACAGATGGCAACAAGTACTGCTTCAATACAATGTAATTTTCACCTGGTATACTCCATTTTCTTTTCGACTTCACCTTCAACTTTCCTTTCTTCTTCTATTTTTCATCCAAATGGGCGGCCAAAAGACAGCAACCAAAACCGGCGCTCGAATATGCGTGATTAATGGTTGTTCAAACTGAAACTGAAACTGTTGTACTCACTTGATGCAGTACTAGTAACGTATATATTCTCGAGAATCTATCTGTAACAGTTTGGAGTACGTTATCCAACCTATGTAGGCATATGTGAAACGAAATCCTCTGCCTTTGTCGATTTCTACCCTTTTATTTAACCATTTACATCCAGCAAGTGTGAACCATTCTAAATGTAGGCAATGTACTTCCCTGCTCTCTGTTTCGAATAGATCCTTTCTTATTCCAATTCAATTTACTGTTGGATTTTGTCGTAGAATGGGGAAGCACTTGGACATGTTCCTGTAAGGGATGATTTGCAAATTTGTGTGCTTATACCGGACTAATCGGAAATGTAGTAACCACCCATCTGAATCAATATATTAGGAATCCGATTATTGATTGAAGAAATCTATAAATGAATGAATAAGGTCGGGAATTCAATTTACCATCCGATCGTGAGCTGTCTATCGTAGAGGGTGTACAACTAATCCGTGGTTGGTTTAGCCCTACACACACACACACGAGGTGCTGCTGATGGTCATGGTTACGGGTTTCACTCTTTGTGAGGTTGTTAGTCACTCGCTACTTCTTTGTCACAGCAATCACTGTGATGACCGACAAAGATAATTGAACAAAAAATTCGTCCTCTCTAGGGCACGTCAGCAGTGCGTACATTTCAAGCGAAAGATCTTAGTAAATGTGGACAATCGACTGCCCTTAATCAAAAATGATATACTTTAAAGTGCTTGAGCCATTCATACAAGGTGTTGGTCATCACCTGTGTTTCTTAGGGGTGGGGGTTTTGGCCTCCCATTCGAAAGCTTGCTGTTCTAGTCTGGGCAGGGAGACGAAATGTGCGCACTGCTGACGAGTCCCAAACAGAACGAAACCGTTGTGCCGCGCTGTTCGTCGGATATCATGGAGATTTCTGTTGCAACCTAATGTACTGCTACTCAGATTCACAAGTTACAAAGCAGACGATACTTACTGACATATTAACAACAATAACGTACATGAATTAATAATAATAGTTGAAGGTTTCTGAGATCATTATTTCATCAAAACGTTCTTCGTCTGCTTATTCAGCTCATCATTCTAATCTACTCATAATGCGCCGTTCTATAAAAAGATGGTACTATAAACACGGAAGCAGGCGCTAACTAAAGCCCATAAAATATCTAAACCATTCCTAACTGCTCAGTTTGTCTAAATCCATTTCCTCTAATTGCAAGCTGGCATTTTATATGCACCAACCATAGATGCACTGACAGTTTTCCGCGTCAATTGTGTGCCATTAAATCGGTCATGGCTTTGCACTGCATTCGTCCATAATGCTTTTTTTCCTTCTGAATGACTCGTAACGATGGAGAAAAAATGAGTCAGTCATAGATAATCTTGTAAAATAAAAAATATATTCGGCCTGTTGAATCAAGAGGATTTGATGTCATGTTAGCATCAATGATGGATTCCTAGTTTCTAAAAGATTATTCTACAACATATTTTTTCTAGATAGCCAGATGCTGCTCTGACTAATCCAGTGGGCAACTTATTTTCATCTGTGTTGGTCGACGAATAATTGAGATGATTGTGCAAACACGCACACACATACAAATGATGGGTTCGAAAGGAAGGAAATGATTAACATCGTCTACCTCTGCGTCCACATATTCCTTGTGGTTTGGAAGACATTGATATTTTTTGTCCTGTACTATTGTCCGCATTGTGACTGAATTTTTTACCAAAACATTATATGCAAACAAACATTCATGAATGATGAGCTGTTTCCAGATTATGACCATTTCTCGTGTTATAATTTAATAAAAGCTTTTTTTCATTGGTTAAATCTAAACGCTCCAAACCTTGTCTCCATTTAAAATTACAGATGACAATCACTACATCGACATCGTGGACGATGCAAGCTTTCTCCAGGCGATTCAACAATGGCTGAATGTTTCACATCGTTCACCAAGTATCTATGTAACACTAAACGACCGAGAACCGAAAAAAGTTTTCGGCCGAATACCTTATGATTGTCATCCGAGTGACTTGACCCACAGAAAACATCACAAACAGTCCCGTCTCACTTTGTGGAAATCTCAACGTCACAAGCCGAGGGATAGTGATGTAAATGCCCTGATCGCCAGACCACCAGACGATACTTTAGGCCGATCCGTCACCTTATCTCAAACGCGTACAGTCCCGGTCAGCNAGCTCCCAAGAACGGCTTTGTTTCGGTAGGGATACCACACCTGTGTACACGTTGGACTCACCACCAAGCGAAAATCAATACTGTCCCCAAACCACATCCACAACACTACCACAAAGGAGTGCACTCACTGAGGATGGTCTTAAAATGGCTGTGGAAACTCTCAGGGATATGGGATTTGAGCACGATGAACCCGTGCTCAGACAATATATTTCACAAACCAACGGTAATGTGAACGAGATTATTGACCTACTACAGGCGCACACAATTCAGTACTCATAATGTTCCGGACAAGTCAGAGAGACCGGAATGTCTCTTACTCAGGGAGCACACTTTGATTTTTTTCACGTGGACCGATGCATGAATCAGATCGTTTGTAAATGCTCATTTGGTACAATTGGACTGCGTCAGTCTGGCACACGATACATTCGTATCACCACGTGGAAGCGATAAACATCGAAGCGCTGATGAATGCGCTCGTGTGCATTTAGACAACTGTGTAACTTGAATAATACAATCCTGGAGATTGTAGACAAAGAACCACCGTCATCATCGTGAACATCATCATCCTCGTCGTTATCATCGTTGCGCAAGTCATCCAAATCAAGTTTTGTTATCATAGTTCAGAGTTGCTTACTTATTCTTGAAGGTCCGTTCTAGTCTAGAATGGATCGAAATCGTTTTCTGTTACATTTCTCAAAGCTTTTTCCGATAACACGGTCATCCTGACAGAATCAAGAGTTTGTGGTTGTCTTTGTCATTGTTCGAATTAGGCTATCATGTCTACTTGAATATTTTCCTTTATCATGTGACGTAGGACAATTGGGAATTCAGGACGAGAGCTGTTTGTTTCGTTATGAATGCGTCACATGAACGCCCTGTACATACGCATCATATTATTGATTGAACAATAAATTATACATCCACTTAATTTTTATACTGGAAGAAACTATGATTCTGAATCTGCATAATATTATCCACGTCGAATGTGTATGTAGAACAGGTTGGAAAGATACGGGGAATTTTCTAGCTCACTTTTTGTAGTCAACTTCAGATAGATTAACCAGGTGTTCTAACGATGTCTGTCGTGGTTGGGTATTAATGTGACCCTTAGAGATAACCTCTGAGATGTATTATGAGGGGGGGGGGAGGGAGGTTACAAATACAAAACAGTTCTCAAGCCTCCAGAATCTTTGGGTTTTTCTCTTAGTACTTCAAATGAATCAATTGGCCTGGGAAATTTCTCCAGAATGTCCAATCTGTACAGCAGTCTTGAGCCCAGAANAGAAGACGAGCTTTTTTTGCAGTCTTAGTGATATTGTGCTACTTCGCAGACTCGAAACCCGTTTTCTTGATGTCAATCGCTTCATCACCACCATCCTACAACAACTCTGCGCACACAATTACCCAGTTGGTTTTCGACTAGTCCTAGTATCATTGCTCTCAACGTGCTGCAATGGAGATAGACTGGGCGGTTGCTATATTGGGAATTCCGAAAAAATTGTTTCATCTCATTTTACTCGTCAGCTGTGAAAACACTAGGCACATACGAGAAAATTGCTGACCTGTTCATGTGACAGAAATTAATAATCCAGTTGAAGTCCTTTGGGGANGCTGAGTAACAACGTTGGTGTAGATTAAATTGTAGAAACAATTAACAATGTTATCGTTCCACTCCTCGGAAACTATTCTTTCGAAAATCGACCGTCCTGCTTTACGCACGAAAACTGTCATGGTCGCTCCAGATTTAACGAATTAACCTCTCATGAATGAAAGTAATTATTCAGTGGTATATATTTGCACAACATGAAAATACCACTTTTCCTCTACTTATTTGAGCTCACATACGCTTCGTTACTGAATTGTTTGTTGCTGTGTACGCCTAATTGGTTGGGACAATGACACACTTTCAGTAAAGATGAGAAGCTCACATGAGATAATTAATGCCAAGATTAATGATCATAGACCAGTCAATGAGAAACGGAATTATCTTGGAGAGAATTGAGCTTGAGGAAAGCATAAGAGACACCAGCTTGTCACATGGAGACTACACATTGAAGTCGTGCGATCCGATGTTACAATACAATGTAATACAATTTAAGCTTCACGAATGTGATGAAAATTTGCATTAGAATCGTGCGTGGATTTCATTGAAGAAGTGGAAAAACAAACAGGAAACTGGCCACCGACGGAGGGCATTTAAAACACTAGATTAATTTCTGAGAGAGGAAAATCATTTGGTGTTTCATTTCAAACCTGATAGACAACACTAACCTCTCGGGGGAACGTTTAGGGGACGAACTTATTCGTATTAAGCTACACCTTTTCCCATCAGGCTTTAGCCAAAACTCGCAATCCTTTATCCTTGACCTACAGTCCTTTAGCCAAAACCGGTAATCCTTTAGCCTCAACGCACAAAATTTAGCCACGATGCAGTAGGCGAGTGAGATAAGAAAAGTATCGGAATATTCTGAAGTCAACAAAAGTTGAAAAGCATTATTTTCTATAAATGTTGATGCTGCAAAGCTTGGTTGCATGCTGCGACACATGTTGATTGGAGAAGCTTCAAACGATGTGCCCGTATCATCAAATCATTTGACACATCTCTTACAGCTTCCGTGTTTCTTAGGAGTAAAAATCTCAAGTGCAACTCAAACGATACATTGTATACGTGCTGAGGATAATAATAAAAGTATACCCTCATACCATCAGTTTATTAACGATGCAACGTATTTCATGATCACCAAGGTTGAGGCTTGTTTATTACCGGTTTTTGTCTATAGCTTCTTGGGAAACGGTGTTCTAAAAGGGTCTGTGGGAGTAGTATGTATTATCCTCGACCTTTTATTGTATTCATATGTCAAAAGCAGAGTTCCCTCGAAGTGGATATACGAAATGGTAAACATATAGCTTTTCATCTGTTTCAGGGCTTGTGAATGCAAAACAATATATTGTTTGAGTTGCACCTGAGATTTTTACTCCTAAGAGTATCGCATGTTATGCAGACACACAGAAGCTGTACGGGATGTGCCAGATGGTCTGACGATATGGGCACATCGTTTAGATCTTCTCCAATCCACAAGTGTTGCAGCATGCAACCCCCACATCTTCTTATTTCCTAACCAGGCTTTGCAGCATCAAGATTTATAGAAAATAATTTTTCTAAACATGCGTTGATTTTAGAATATTCCGATACATTTTTATCTGACTCGCATACTGCGTCGTGGCTAAATTTTGTTGCTTTGGGGCTAAAGGATTATGGGTCATGGCTAAAGGATTGCGGGTTTTGGCTAAAGCCTGATGAGAAAAGGTGTAGAACACCTCATGGGAAGCATCAGTTCGGTAGATCCAAACTGTACTTGATCTAACAATTTGGATTTGTAAAAAGAAAGCTAACTAGAACAGAAATTTTGAGTAGAATTAGCTGTGGTGTGTGTGCTTCGCATAGTGCAATCGAATTTGATGTTTCAGTAGCGGTAAACACAGTTCGCATTGCTGTTAAATCGATATAGGTAGAGCATCTGCACTGCAGACGTGATCGTCGCATCTCAACAGTCGTAATCCGTATCGATAGCAGCGTGTACAGGGCGGAGCAAGGAAATTGTGAATCAGATGATCAATCACCACACCGAAATGAACATCAAAACTGGTCTCAGTATTTCAACGATTACATAAGACGGTGCAAACGTTGTGCTATCAATAACAAGACCGTGTGAGTGTATCTGATAAAACGCAAATGTTTCAGTCAACTTGAGCAACCATGCTCATAATCAGTTCGATAATCAGTGCTACAGAGTTGTGCTTGAGTTTGTGTGTTTTGTGTACGTGTGGAAGGAGGAGTGCATGCATGTGTCGTGGTGTGCATTCGTTGGATTGTGTGTGTGTGTGTGCGTGTGTTTCCGTGGCTGAAGCGTTGTCGGTCGCACTATGTTCCATCATAGGAATCGCATTCGACAAAGGTCAATCGGGGCTATGATCACAGGGATATACATTCGGGCAATCGGAATGGCCCAAATCTCTCGACTGACGGATAGATTGTGGATGCCAATAGCCCAAGTGTCGACATACGAGTGCTCGGTAGTTGTTTGTGATCTCTTTCCTTGGGTCCCATCGCGTCTTAGCTTCGGTATGGTGTCCTTGATCAAAGCCGTGTTTATTTTCCGATCTCCTTCGTTTTGTTATTCTCAATATGATATGTTTACGGGTTCAGCTAATTTATTCAGTATGACATTCTTTTCAACTTGTGCAGTTGTTTTGGTGTGATGAGCCGGCCGAATGTGTCAGATTCATGCAATGACGCTTTGGAAGTGTAAGTGCGCCGGTGAGACTTTCGGATGTTGTAGCACTGGTCTATGTGAGCGTGAACTGTCACTGATGTGTGTCATCCGGTATATGTTCATTCAAAATCAGTTCGTGCTATGGGTTTATATCTACTTGTTTGCCTAATTAGTTGTAAGTTCACGAGGTTGCATCAACAGATTGTGAGGAGAAATTCCATCTCAGATTTGTCACATCATGAACAATTTGGAAACGCAACACAAACAAGTGTAGTATTCATGGACCGACCACCCCTCTAGGTCTTTATTCTAATAGATATAGTATTTTAAAGAACGAGGAGCGACCTGGATATTTCCTGTAAATTGGTAGAAGTAAGCCTAAGGGGGAGCTATACCTTGGTCACGGTGGAATCGATCGTATTCCACTTTATTTTCCCCAGTTGACCTCTCTGTTCCATCCCACCACAATAATACCTTTTATGAACACTCGATTTTTCGTGGTCGACAGAGTCGTTCATCCATCCATCCATCCATCCATCCATCCATCCATCCATCCATCCAGCTCCAAAAAGGAGTGAATCACTGAGTGTGTGTGATGACAGACGAGTGAACCACAGCCGGTTATGGACCTCCAAAATGATTCGTTTTCTGGTTTTGTGCTGAGTTTTTATCCAGGCTGTATCGGTCAAGCGGTAAAGGTCATTAAATTATCCCGCCGCGAGGACATGTGTTCTTATCCCACGACCACGAGCACGACCAAGACCTTGACGACGACGACGAGGCCTAACCACTACAAACCATCACCACCACCACCACGACCACCACTAGAACCACTGGGATTTTATTTATGTATATATCGTCGTCTGAAGATTATGTTCGAAAGCTCACAAGCATTCGCTTTTAAAAAATGCCTCAACAAACGAACTTGTTTTTAAGTTGGTCCAGTGCTCTCGGGGCTGACACTAACTATAGCGAGTCGGCAGATTGACAACGTAATATCCATCTGTAATTTTGGATTTAAAGTTTTCAAGTAAATCGGGTATAGCAATCAATATCAGACAAAGATTTTGCATACTCATTCGTTCAGTATTTTAGTTTTGGTGGAAAATTCACATTTTGAGTAGACTTGTGTTACCTAATCTCCCAAAAGTTATTTCCCTAATTAAACACTATCTGGTGTTGACAAACTATTGAAAATTGGTTCTCGTAGCTCGGGTGAACTGAATTCCATTTCGCCTGTTCGCCGAGCTTGGCAATTTGTTTGTAAACGTTTCATCACTAGCCGAGGTGACACCATCAGTGCTTGTGAAGCAAGCACAATGGTTTAGGCAGCCGTTGTTATTATATTTTCTTAAAGATGGAAACGATCAGTGATTCTACCGAGAACGAAGAACTAGGCTCTGTCAACAAAATACTGTTTAGTAGACAAGGAAACGAATCGACGAAGAAAATACCTACATTTTGAAATGAATCTCAATAAGTCCTTTGAGTTCGACTTATTCTCGTTTCCTCTGCGATTCGTCACAAATTTGTTCGCCTAGTCCTGTGGAGAGTCCCATTGGAACACCACGGAACTTCGACTGCGATCACCGAAATAAACTGCCCTTTCATCAGTCCACATAATTTGTCCGTTAAAGTGTTCTTTACAACAATCATGGTGGTACTCCATCTTGTCAATGCCTTTGTCAATGTCTTCTATCACAGAGGGTTTCATTTACCACTGAAAAACGATCTACGTTGTTTCATGAAGCACGTTTCATCTATTCCATGAAAGAGTGGCTAATTCCTTCTCAAGATACCAGTTTCAAAGATCTTTATTCTGATTTCTCCAAGGTTGACGTTGAAAAACGCCATCTATTTTTGTGCTGACGCGGACAGAATAAGATCTTTCACCTTCATTCTATCAGAACTACTGACTGCGTGATTCAACATCCTGGATGCAGCTGAGGCTCGGGTTCACAGGCACAGTTAGCCACCGAACAAACTGCACCTTTCATTTGATTCCACTTTTGATCTAC
>UZAN01044212.1:9168-20946 GCA_900618425.1 Echinostoma caproni | reverse complement strand
CCCCGCACTCCTTCCCGGTTGTGGCAGTTGTCAGTGGTTAATTGGGGATCGAGGTGTATTGGGCACCTTGGACGTTTGACCCCGTCCGCAGGGCGTATGATCCGATGAACTGGACACCAGCCCCGATGGGCTGCGGTTTTCACATACCGCCCCGCTGCCTTGCGGCTCAGGCCTTGGCTAGCCAAATGCTCCGGTTGTGGATTCCTCAAGAAAACTTACATGTCTTGGCAATCTGGCAATATTCCGCCTACATGCTAATCATGGAACGTCCTTCTTTTTCCTAAAGATTATGTGCCATGATTTGTTTGGCACATAAAAAAGTTGAGGGCCAAGTATAGATTTTCGTTGAACCACGTCCAGAAACCCGAAGTATCATGGTGTTTTGTCGAAGAAATTTTTCTATCCCACCCAGTACACGTATCCAGATTCCGTGGTTGCTTTTTTCTCAGCAGTATTTTATTGTTCACCCGGTCGAATGTTACAGAGACCGTCGCGCACGTATCAATCGCTTATGGTTGTCTCTTACCCCGAATCTCCATTTGATCCTGGGCTGAACTAGAAACGACCCCTCCGGAATTGGTTTATTGAGGAAGGACGATTTAACTGAAATCACAGGTTTATTCACAGACCACTCATGGTATCCCTCGCGGCAGTTCTTTCATCATCATTCTGGCTCTTCATGCTGAACATACCCCTTCCTAGCGGTTCTCGGGTCGTAGTCACCTCGGATGTCCTCTACCGTCAGTTTCTCGGGTGTCGCCTTATTTCCTGTAAGCTAGCACCTAATACTTTCTTGCTGGTGGATTCCGCGGGTTTTCCGGCACTTCTTATCCGTGCCGTATGCCGGCAGGCTCTCCGTGTAGCAATCGAGGAGTGATTCCGAATGCTTGGCCTTGTCCAACGTCGATAGCGTGTACTCCAACTGGTCGCGCTAGGCCACAGCATCCGACAAATTCATTTTTTACAACCCAGCATGCGTCAACAACTCCGAGCTGCTCCATCAAGTCATTATTTTGTTATTTTAGGTGTTCAAACAACATGGCTGCGAATCTGCAATAGTGATCAAAAAGCCCACCCCCTCCAAAAATAAGCGTAGCTCAGTTACCATGGTTGAAGCATATCCTGTAGCATGGTTCATTTCCTCGATCGGATACTTATCGTTGGCATCCAAGCAAACTTCCAAATTTTCGGTATGATTAACCAATGATGTGCGTGTATCTCTGCTATCGGGGACGCAGTTGCTTTCATTTTTGGAAAACTAGACAAATATGATGAAATAGTCTCTACGTAACCAGCATATCGTTTGAATTCACAGTGACTTCCGGTATGTCTGAAATAGGTTTCGATCAGATTTTGCGTAATGGCGTCAGCTGAATTAACACTTCATGGTAGTCTGTTATACAGAAAAGAAAGCCTTTGTGTTTCGTCATCAAGCCCTATGAGAGTGCAACAGTTATGGGTTGGTTCCAGCTTATAGATACTACCCCAATCAATCATGGCACAAATGTTCTCAAGTTTTCAGATGTACTATATCTATATTTTACTGAATTTATGGTTATTCGGCATCACCTACGTGTTGGCGTGCAGCCTTCCCTTTTGAATACTGGATCACTCAGGCTAGTCCAATGGGCGATCAATGGTTCTGTCGTTTTGAAAACACTGAATTTCTTCAGTTTTCGGTCAGAGTACTTTATCAGAGCATCTACTTTAAAGGATCCGGTTTGTGCGTAGTTCGATTCGTATATACTGACCTTCATAATTCTTTGTGTATGCTCTTTTCTAGCGCATTGAGTTAGGATTAAGCTAATCCATGCATTCGAGGGACGCTGTATATTTTAGGCACACACGATGCAACAAGTCACAGCCCAGTGAATTCCTTGGAAATATGAACGGTTAATCAAGGTAAGTGGTTTGCATGATCCACCGGAACTATATCATAGCCACGAGACTGCAAGACACGCCTTTATCTATTTTCAGACAGTAAGGCGATGGGTTTTCTCTGAGATTTTTGTGATGATATGGTTTCCCATTTATAGGGAATCTGTTTGCCTTTGATTTAGTTTGGTTAGCGGCACAGGGCTGATGTTACTGCTCCGCAGGGTATACGATAACTTTGTACTGAATGTTATTGAAACCAGTATCCGGGGATCAGCTCAGTTTTTAAAACCATTAACCCTACACTTTTGTGCACCGGTTTTGCTAGCTATCTCATTATTTTCGTTTTGATGAAGAAGTAAAGGGAGGATTGAAATGTTCAAGTCAGTGTCAAGGGGCGAACTCATGAATGCTAAGGTTGTATGAATAAGGCGTAGATACACGAATGCCGCGGGTCGCGGCACTCAGTTATATCATTCAGTGTCTCTAACCCTTTGTTAGAAGGGACCCGATGTCCCCATCCCGGAAATCTAACGCGGCCTATGTGAAAAAGTCTCCTGGTCACGGTTTTCACATCCTCATGCTAGGTCTGAGTTTGTCCACCCATATGCTGCTTCGTCAAAACAACACGTTGACGATCTATTTCGTTACATGCCTACCACTAGCCCCAAATAACGCAGTCTATGGAGGCCGACCACCTGCTCCGGTGGACTACCAAGAATACGGAAAACTGCGTATAAACTCGGCATTGCTTGTCGTGTAGGGAATAATTTGACGCAATATGTTCTTTCCTAGCAATCATAACAAAACATTTTTTAATGGAAGCAATCGTATCACGAGAATACTCCACACCCCGCACCGTGTTCGGTATTCTCTTGGTTGAATTAATTTTGTTGCTGTCTAACGGGTGTTCAGATTCATTCAACTTATGAGCAGAAACTACTATATTCTGCTATTTTTTCAGTGCGTTTTTATTCTGTCACTTTCACTCCATTATCTACGCCGAAAGTCATTTCCGAAGTCAAATTGTATTGCTATATTAAAGGTTGCTGAATTCTAGTGACTCGCATTCCAAACACTGATCTATCGCTTGATTGGATTGAAGCGTTGCTCCATAAACTCAGCATACTAGTTCGTGTTTTTGGTTTGTTGTCTGGTTCGATCAACCATTGCCCGCTGGGTTGCACAACGGTCCCAGAACTTCATCATATAAACGATCGACCGAATGTTCCGCAGCCGAAAACAACACATTTTACAGACGATGCAAAAAAATAGGGAACACCGTAACACAAACTGATGGCTTACTAGCACTCTAGGAACATTTAACGCAGCTTATCAATCGTCTATCAAGAACGACATTGAATTCACAGTTTCCTAATACAAGGGTTGATTCCCGTATCTTCTTGAAAATCAGCTGCCACATGCCTCCTTGTTCAAGAAGATACACTGTTCGATCAGTTGTGCCAGATCTTCGTGATTTTCAAAAAAGTTGGTTTGCCTAAACGCATCGCTTAGTTAATACCGTTTCCACTTCTTGTATCAGTGTATATACGATCGTGTTTGGAGTATTTCATTCAATCCTACAGACCATGGTTGCAAATGGTCGTAAGAAGCTGGAATGTCTACAAGGCAAGTCACCAGGACGGTAATGGAATTGCATTCCCTTACGTTAGTGGCGAAATTATTATCTTCGGAATTATGTTTCACTCATCACAATCGAATCCGTCAAGTTTTGATTTTGGTGTATCAAACAATGACAAACCCAAATCATCTCTGTTGTCCTCTGTGCAAATTGTAGCCAAAATTCATCTCAGCGGACAATCTTTCAAGTTATGGCTCCATAAAATTAGACTGAAAAGCTCCGGAGAACCTTTTGACGTTAGATTGTTCCACTTGGAACACTCTCCTATCCCGGGTAGCTTGGTCACCAAATTTGGAATCATTTTAGTGGTGACCCCGTGATACGCTGGTATGCCTCCCATTTCGTCACTATTAGAACCAAAAATCGTTGGAAAAAGGCTGCAGTGTTTTCTTTCTGAGACAGTGTATGATATTTATAATTGTTTACAAATAAACGGAAAACAGGAAATTGCCTGTTAGAAGAGATAAGCTAGAATTTGTAAATAATTCCCACCATAAAAATTGGCTTTGATCGTTTCGTCAGAACTAGATGCCATCTCTCCTCATCTGGACGTCACAATCGATCCCTACAAGCCAAAATTTACACGCATCCTCGTTCAACACTCATGAACGTACATAAAACAACGAAGCGAAGTTACTTGCGATGTTTTTTGCATACGATGCGGTGTGCAGCATTTCTGTTTTTATCAATCACGTGACTCATTTGTGCAACTGTGGGAAATTAGCCAATCATGTGGAAACGATGTCTGTATGCATGGACAATATCAGTCTTGAGTGCGCCAAACGTGACACTCCTGTTGTGTCATATATCACTGATCAGGACACAGTTCCCGTGATTGATTGATAATGCACTGTAGCCTCCGGGGTAAGGCTGTTCAAGTCAACCACACAAGAAGGAAACATTCATGCTTTTGCATTTTTTCGCCTACCGGTTGACTGACTGACTGCGATTCTTCGAAAATGATAAATTAATTCTAGATTATGCAGCATAATCGTCAGACCATAACTATGGCATTCACAGAAAATCAATCTCGATCTACTGGTTCAACTTAAAATGTTGGGTAAATGGATTCGCACTGCTGATGAGACCCAACCAGGTCGAAACGGCTGTCCCGTGCTTCGTAGCTTTTCAGCTCACGCCTGATTTACGTGACGAATTGTTCATCTAATCAAATCAAATCCCCCACTCCTCTCATATAACTTTCTAATTTATTGAATATACATATGTACAGTCACCTCTCAGGAAGAGAGCCGCGACCACATAAGGCTGCCTGGGAAAATACAGAAACGGAGAAGATGGGAAACGGTGGAGTGGTTCGAGAATGGTTCTGAGAGAGGGGAAACACTGAGTAAGGGAAGCAATTCAACTATGGCTTAGTTACACTTTAATGAGGCAAATATCGGTCAAGCATTGCAACATTGTTCCACAACTCCTCTGAAGTCGCGCGCCGCGATGAAGTGATGGATTTGCTACCCAATGACTCAAACAGGTCAGAGGAAACGGTATTTCTCTTTTTTATACTGTTGGAGCGGACGACTTTACCCTAAACCGATGGACTCGTTTGCATTCCTTTTGTGTTCTAAGCTCAAAGTGAAGGTGTTCAGATAAACCAATCATTACTTTATTGCCACTTTTTTAGTTCATTTGGCCATGACTGAGACCTGTAAGTAGTTTTCCTTGACCAACAAAATGTCAAAATAACTTGGGGCATTCTCCTTTGACAAATGCACAGCTGATTTGAGGAGTGGTTTAATGGGTTTAGGATCGGATCCACTTTTACCGATCTAAAATGGTAGTGAATCACAATAGACATTTTCACTCTGCAGTGTGTTTCCCAGCTTGTGAACCCCTCGATCGAATTGTGCTCGACTTGTTCTGGTGGTGTGGCGCTCTCATCTTTTTCACCGAAAGTGTAAATCTCCCATTAGAATGTAAGTGTATTACAACAAGCAAACTGGTACTGGATCATCAGACATTTTCATCCAAATATGTAACAGCAAAGAAAAGGCTAGATTATTCGTGCCTAACCTTGCATTGATCAAGCTAATGCAAATCACCACAAGCTGTTCTCATAGCCCGATTTTACTAGCAGAACTATATCCAATGTCTCTCAGTGTTAGCACCACTTGAATATTTTTTTGAATATTGAATGGTGGTACCAAAACAGCGTTCGATCAATGTTCACTACAAAAAGGTGTAAACAATGGTGTTTTCAGTCGCCCTCATTTGATAAGACACTTATGAAATATTTTCGATATGGTACTAGTCGTGTGACATAATGCGCAAACGCTTTTAACACCAACCTTTCAGTAGTATGCAAAATAACCTGACAAGTAATTAGATGAAGAAAGGTGCAGCACCGGGTGATGATTGTCTCTTTTCAGCTATTGGGAGCGAATACACAGACAAATACTTAACCCCGGTAGCCGAGCTTCCGAAGAAATTCGGCATACTCTCATTCATAGTGGTAAAGCTAACTGATGTACCGATGGATATCTTCTAAAGCTGAAGTTACTCTGAGGATTTGCCAAATCATGAATCTGATTGCTTATTTCTGATCATTTTCGAGGAAAACCGGTGCTAAACATTTTTGGCTTAGCATATGACAAAATCAAGTAAAATTGGACTAAAATACATTGGTCATCTTACTTGTTAGCAATACAGTTCATGGCATCGAAAACCATGGAGAAATTTGTTTAGTGGGCTTCGTCGGGTATAGTTTCCTTGATCTGTTTGGTCCGCATGAGAGTTATATTTATGTAAGAGCTGCTCGAGGATACATTAAATACATTTTAATCCTTCCAATCGTGCTCACTTGCCACGATACGAAAGTAGAATTTGTCTGGATATGCCACTGTTCCTATTTGACCCACGCATTGGAGAAGTACACTTCCACGGAGCAATCACTGAATTGGGTTTACACTTTTGGGGACTTAGTTCGAGCTGAACTTAAAAATCGATGCTTCCTTTTTCGTCTCCTTCATGGGGAGGGAGGGACACTGAACTTTGCTCTGTTGTTACAATTTCTCATCTGAACTAAGCAGACTTGCTTTGTTCAATGAGAATCCAGCTTAGTTTACCCTCTTTGTGACGCAATAACGCGATCAATTATGTGGTTCCGTTCTTTAGATTGTACCTAGCTATAGCGGTAACGCTCTGATCTCACTAAACAAATCTCAATAATACACATTACCATTGAGACATGAGTCCTTCCCTGAAGATTTATTAAACCGAGTTATAGGTGCTCATGACATGAAATATCTTTTTCCTCTTAAGATGTTCCTAATTTTTCAATACAAAACCAATCCGGACGTTTAAGATTCAAATATGCTTGATCCCCACAGTATGCACAGAATGAATAGATATCTGGCAGATATCGAATACTGAGCAGTCTTGAGTGCTTGATCTGAGACATATCTTACGGACCACTCAAGCAAAGGATTATACAGCGATAAAAGTCTATCAATGAAGCTTGTGATTGGATAATAGTTTGGGATGTTCAGGTCAAGACCTGAAGTGAAAACTCTTATCAGCGGATTAGGTCGGTGACATCGTGATCATCTTTTTTCTCAGTACTAATCAAGACAGTGATTAAAGATACTCTAAAGGTTCTTTTTACATCCACCCAATTTCGTCAGGCATCTAACCGCTCTATTTTGTCCGTATTTGCTTCAGTTCGACCCCTCTATTCGCTAACCGATCCTGTTTATGACCAAATGACCATAGGCAATATATATATGTATAAACGAAGAAGGATTTTTGATTAATGGAACTGAGCAAAACTAGTAGTATTGTGAGTTAATACTCACTTGTGAGCAGTACGCAAAAAGATGCGATCAGCGGTTTCTTTCAACGATCAAAATCAACAAAACCGGTTGGAAAAAATCGCTGCTGTTCGATATAGTGAACACAAGAATGCTCATCTAATAGTGGATCGTACCATCAACTATCCTGTGTGTGTGGGAATTCCGCAACCTTATTCAAAGTGAGATATTTTGTTGTACGAATGACAATTTAACCATATATCGAACGTTATTGGCAATCAAGAACTATCCTCCACCAGCACCATCTTTTGGAAATATAACACCAGCATTATGTCATCAGTCGATTAACTAACATGAAAATCAATAAATAGGTCGATCTTTATCCGTGCAATCTGAAGTGTTGGAATGCACTGCGCTCGTGAATTTTGAGGTCAGGGGACTAAATTGATTCAATTTCTCGAATCTGTTAAGCCTATTTTTGAAGAACACGATCTGCGATTGACACATATTCTTTTTCTTGTTTTGCTAGATTTTATGCCCATAGCGTTACACAATCTGTTTCGTGTTTCTGACTGGTAATTGTGCTCTCTGTCTCGTGTTTTTCAAATTTACCAACCGTTGTGTGTTCCAAGCAACACCAACTTGATTAGTATAGTAAAACTGGTTTCTATCCGTGGGTTAAGCTAGAAATGTCTATTATAATTTGTACCCCTAGTTTGTAAACCACAAAATTACTGAACTGGAACGGGCTGACTGTAATTCGGTCAACACGGTTTTCCCGGTCAATGGGTGAAATACCTATCAATAATCATCAAGCACCGCAGTCGAACCTGATCCGTGCAGTGGAAAAACCATCTTTCGAGGTGCACAAAACATTTCCTTGACTGTATTGTCACTTCTCATTATTTGACGACTTGAACTAAGATACGGTTTTTATAGAAATGTACCATTAAGTTGATGGTTTTTACTACTGTATTGCCTCCTTTTTGGTTTAGATCCGGTCATATTGGGCATTGATCTCTACAGGTACCTTGATACGTAGATTCTAGTTTTGTTATGATGATATTGTAATCGCAGCAACTAACTGTTACATTCTTTGAAGTCGGATAGGCACAGCTCCACCGAGTTAAACTGATTATTCCTGTTAAGTTAACTAAAATCAGCCTCGAATAAAGTGATTAANTCCAAACGAACTCTTCCGATCGGTGTCAAGTCGGTTTCTGTCTACCTCTCAATTATCCTGTTTTCTAACAAGTAAAGCTGGAGATAGAAATAGATCCTGCTAACCGCATACTTCTCCCCATAGAAATATGGGCTCACATCACTCCCAGTTTCACTCATTCGTGTGAATTCGTGCGAGAGTTAGTTCCTTACCCTGTTTCCGGTCGGACCCGACACGTAGATTGGAGAAATGTGTTGCGGTGCACATGAATGCGGACTAAGATGAGCATTACCCACTGGTTTATGCGTGTGTTTATGATCTCAAGGTTAATCCGAATCGTAGGGATCAACTACGTTGTCCAGTATTTGGGAACTAGTAAGTGTGACCCCAAACTGTGGGATCACAGTGAGTGATTCATGATTTAATGACTAAGTTTAATCCGTTGTACTTGTACTATTGGAGCCGCGGAGCTTAATTACTCTTCTATCAGCACCATGTTCACACAAGTAGACATACATAATATCTCAGCTTTCAATCTCAGTTTTGATCTGTCTGGTCGTTTTGCAACCCATAATTCTGTCAGTGTACCAGTATTGTTTCCAACCGATAATCGTTGGTTTATTTCTGTTCTACTATCTAGGAATTACGGGCGATATTGAAAAGGTCAGTTACGTGTGTTTTATTCTATTCACTGGCGTTTTTAGCGAAATGGTGCTTTGTATTATTGTGCATAGTGTTCGAAATGTAATTCCGAAATTCGCCCAATACTGATTTACAAAAATAAAAAAACATCTCCGAAAGAAATAACGCACGTAATTCATTCGAATGGTATGCACTACGTAATTCAATGCGCTAAATTTGTACAATAAGTTTTATCGACGTCAGTTTCAAACATCACACTCGCCGCACCTTGAATTATTCACAGGTTTTCTGTAATCCAGCCGCAGCTTCGCACTCAATCGTTCAGATCTTCGTATGGCTCGTTCATTCGCAGGGAATTCTTCCGTAGCAGTTTGCTGATCAATATTCTGTTCATCAGTCTTGTCAAATTGCTCAAGAAACGTTATTAGACGCAAGAAGTTCATCATAAAATGAAACGGACTGACTTGGAATGTCAAAACTCATTTAATCCACAAGTCTTCTGTGTACAAAGAAATCAGCGTTCGAAACATTTTGCGACCTAAACACTTAAGGATAATCCCCGACGGTCTCAGGTCATTACCACGAAAAAATACAAGTTCAGAGGAATTATCGCACAATAAATTGGATCTCAAATTTTGACCTTTGGAAAGTTTAGCGGGTGTTTCTTTAGTGCCAGAATGAACAGAATAACAATATTGTAAAACGAATAAATCAACACATCTCTTAAATTCAGAAAATATGGATGAGTTCAGAGCATTATTATCACTCTTAAGTGTTCTCAAAAAATTCTATGCTTAACCATTACAGCATGAATGTCTGCGAGCATAAAACAAATTTTTGTTTCTAATGTTATGCAGACACTTTTCGCGTAAACGTGACTGCCATTATTAGTAAAATGTACGAAAGAAATACCCTCCCACCTGAAAACTTTACGCAAGGCATGAATTGTAAAATCTGGTAAGGGTGACCTGGTGAAAAATACCTCTGGCCATTTAAAGAAGGAGCCAATAACAACAAGAGCATACATTCCGTTAAGAAATGGACCGCAATAATCAGCATAAACACTTTGCCTAGCCTCCGTTGAAACAGACCACGGAACCCTCTTGGATGGCAACTTTCGAGCCTAGTGGTAGCACTTAGAGCAGCTTTGTGCTTAGGAGCATATGTCGGCATCAACATTCGGCCACCAGCAAGTTAACCTAGCAAATGCCTTCAACTTTTCTATCCCAAGATGACCGAAATGTAAGTCATTGAATGAGGCACAGAACGTCGGTGAAATAACAACTCGGTCATTCAAACACAGCAGTCCATCAGGCGCATTCAAAAGTTCATCACATCTGGCATAGTGTGATGGAAATCGCTTCTGGGTATGGGTGTTCCATCCCTTCGGCAAAGCAGTCATCATAGCAGAGTAATAACGACATGTCACGATGACTCATAGGAAGAGGTTGTAACAGTAGAGAATCAGAGATGTTCTCTGAATCGCTAACGGGTAGCGATTGATGTGAAATATAATCCACTTGTCGGATGTGGTTGGCACTGCGATATTCAATTGTGTAGTCATTTGCATTGGCTGAGGTGCTCCAACCCGGAACCATAGCTGTGAAGCTTCTGGAAAGGGATTTCCCAGGGTCAAAAATAAATTCAAAGGCCTTATACTTGGTAACGATGATCAGAACGGATTTTGTAGAGGTGTTTGACTGCCCAATATATAGCTAAGGCTTCGCGATGCGTTTGATCATAACTTTGTTCAACTGTTGTCAACCTTCGTGACACACAAATAATTGGATGTCAAATTCAAATTCAAATTTTCATTATGGGAGACTTCGCTTATCAAGTCTCGTAGGGTGTTTAAACTTTGCTTCAAGAACAGTTCCAATACTATCATGTGAGGCATCAGTAATAACAATGTAGTGAATTTTGGGACTGAATGGATAAAGTACAGCATTGGTCTGCAGAGAACTCAACAATTCACACAAGCACTGTTCATGAGCATCAGTTCAAACAAATTTTGCAGATGAAAACAGAAATATGAGTCAAGCTTTCTGACTGGAATTAGTGATAAATCTAGAACAGTATTGTAAGGCTCTAATCGGGGATCGTTGTTCGTGTACATTGAACGAAAATTTTGCATTCGTCAGAAGAAGCGGGCGGTTTGGGTTAGGTTTGTAACCCTTGCAATCGACTAGATATCCAAGACATTTAAAATGAGAAACAGAAAATAAATACTTCTTAGGATCAACAGCGAAGTTTTTATCGGAAAACCTAAGAAAGAGTTCAGGTAATCGTGCATCATGAGCGGACTTGTCCGGAGCATGAACAACAATGCCATCTTGATATACCTCAACACGAGACATACCACCGATAATGTCAATCATAACTTGTAGGAATATGGTAGGAGAAATGGATAAACCAAACGGGGTATTAATAGTTGTCAAAATGGAGGAGGTTTCGTTTAACGGGATTTGTAGCTGAGCAGCCTTTAGGTCAATCTTGGAAAAACACCTCAGAACTATACCTTTTCAACTTCAAGTGAATCCGTTGTAACTTCAAGTGAATCTAACCAATCGCCCTCCTTTGAGAACCCCACAAGATGATTGATGTTTCGACCGAGTCTGCCTAAACCCTATCCAGTCCGAATAAACTAAATTCTCCGTAAACAAACAAAAGTACTTTTTGAGTGAGTTATTGAG
>UZAN01044211.1:1700-36260 GCA_900618425.1 Echinostoma caproni | reverse complement strand
CGAATTTATCCACTCTGTGGCCACAGCTATCCATAAGCTAATGCTGTTAGTCAAACCGTACACGTTCGGTTACAATACGTGAATAAGACAATTGTCGGCCAGGAACTATGCCCTGGTATTACAATTCAGTAATCATGGAGGTCTATTTGTTCTCTCAGACTGTTTCCTAACTCATAAAAGGTTGGCGATGGTTGTGGAACTGGATTTCCAAGGGTGCGGCTATTAACAGAACCGGGAGCTTGAATTTCTTTGGTAAACTTTATGTGGTCGTCTTGAGAGGACAGCAAACCTCGTGCACATCGATTGTATGATCATCACATGGGATAGCACTTACTGTCATTTTGGTCTTTGCTGTTCCCGTATTCATCTATTCGAAATGGTACTTTTTGACACTACTTGAATGTTACAAAAATGCGGAGCGATCGGTTCATACAAAACTAGGTGTCAGTCTATTTTCTGATTGCAAAAACAGAGAACAAACTTCAAATGGAGTGAAATACAGGATTCATCCGCTAGAAGATTTTCTCTAATGATTCGCATTTATTGCATACATTTCATAGTTGCACTTGAGCAGGTCCCTGTTCTGGCCAGTGGGTGACTTAGCGCTATTGGGGTCACCAATATCAGATATTTTTCATGACTAAGTCGGATGACGGAGGGTGCTCCATTAAACATGAAAAAATCTACATTCACTTTTAATATTCTTCCTCTTTCCAGGGTAACAGTTCCACTGCATCACTTTCGACGACCTCCAAAACTATTACAAAAGATAATTGCCATCCAAAATTCATCGCCTGGTTCCCCCAATTCTCCTCGATCGGTTCTATTCCATTCCACACCACCCACACACTCTCCCGCGATGAGTAACATGTCACTTATCGGTCATTGTCTTCCGCAATCACACAAACCCAACCAAATTCGTGCGAGCAGTTTGTGCCCTAACTTACGAGTGGAAAGACGGGCAAAAATCCCGAGTCTTACAGGACAGCTGGTCAGTTCACCAAACGGAGAAGGTGCCATCGTTTTCCCGCGGTGGATTCGGACTTTGCCAGACAATGAGACTGAAGCGATCTCTGCCCTGTTAAGAGCTAAAACGGGTAGGTTGCAGATAACAATCCGCCTCTCCGTCTCCCTGCATTTGTCTCCTGGCTTCGCTTAGTTTAAGATTTTGAATGTTTGAGAAGCTCATTGCATTGATCCATATGAGATCAAGTCAGGCTGTGTCTTTTGTGCGATTGCTTTACTGGGTGGCTGTTTATCAACAAAAATCTGGTGATCAGAAAAGAGTTATTGATGTTCATCCAGTAGTTGTTTGATACAGTCGTCAGTATTTCTGTTGGGAATTGAAATGAGAATCTGTAGAACCACATCAATTGACAAGTCCTGGATGAACTCTGCCTTTTGATTACACAACATGAAATCTACTAAATAGGGTAAACCCTTTATTTCGAAGACATGCTGTACACAGGTAATCGCGGTCGTCCAATGAAGTAGGTGGTCGACCTCCATAAACTGCGTTGGTTGGGGCATACGCTGCGCACGTTACCAAAGGATTATCACTACGCGTTTTTTTGGAGACAGGTGTTGGGCAAAAAATAGTCAAGTTCGGTCAAACTCACACCTGGTATGAGTATAAGAACCCTAACTAGGAGACTTGCTCACATAGGCTGGTGGTTAGAGACACAGTGATATGGCTGATTGCTGCAAACAGTAGCACCCGTGTATCTACTCATCAGCCCTGCAACCTTCATCCATGTGAATTCTCTGTATTCTCTTTAACTCTGCTCGCAACATTCCAGTCTTCCATCTGCAGTCATGAGAAAGTAACCAAAATAGGATAACGAAAATGTATGGTTCATCGTCGTAAAAAGTGAAACCGGAAACACTGTACATGGTAATGTGTGATGGATATTGGACCTAGAACGAGATTATCGACCCTGCAGTAAAATATAAGTATGTTGTAGTTTGATGGGAAGATAGAGAGATAGAATGTTTCACAGTTTAACAGGTGAGAATTAGAAGTGCTATACCTGGGGATAATTATTTGGTATGGTCACTTGTGTACGTCGCTTAAATGATAGACCAAGTCAGTGTGTGTATATCTGGCATAGGCAAGTCAAGGTATCATCCATAGGTGCAGTAGATCCCCACCAAATCTCCGGATCTTGTGTGAGTGAATGTTTTCTAACGTCATGCTGGCTTTTCTGTGTCTTATCCTATTTTGTGTGCCTTTCAGCCCATCGTGATGGATGTGCCGTAGAAAATCTTGAAAATCAACCGGAAATTGAGCGATACACTGTTCCTTTTGGAAAGGACGAAATACCGTTGACTGATGTCAAATACAACTCCGGTCGCACCTGAACGTTTGTCTGTGAACTACTCAACCTGGAAAGTTGTGTATTGTGTCAGCTCTGTTCATCCGAACCGAATTATTCCCGTGCATGAATTCATCTACTGTGATGCAGCTTTTTGTTTTGTATTACACGTCCTCAGCTAGTCTGTGGCTCAGACATTCTCGTATATGGTTTAATTTTTGCGCTTTCAGTTGCTACTCCTGTTTTATATTCACAGAGCAATCACCGGTCGCGCAGGTCAAAGTACTTCTGATCTCATTTTTCCCCCGGTACGTAATTTGTATTTGAATGAACCGTCGTTTTACGATCACTGATCAACCACGTTATTAATTTTCGACTAATCACTATTCCGTTATCCTTCTCGTTATGATTCAGCCAGACTCAAACATTTTCCCTGTTGAGATTTCTTCATTTATAGTTGCTTTCGCGCCGTCGACAGTGCAGAAAAGCATCTGGACTATCCATTCGACAGCAATAGTCTATAACGAACATCGACAGGGGATAAAGGAGCTTTTTGTGCTATTAAGGACCAGGCTCACCCCCTTCACCTAACGAAATAACAAAATTCACTTTTTGCTTGTTGATAATACAGTGGTTTGTCCAATTTTCAGGAAGGATGGTTACGTCCAGTCAGATTCTGTTCGCACGTACTTGGACCTGTTTTGATTCATTGAAGGTGGAGTTAGTGCAAGGTTTGTAAAAACATCGGGTTAAATGTACAGAAAAAAAGTAAATAACATTGAACATAGTTCTGTGTACTGCTGTTCCCAACACTCATCACTCAGCGTCTCTTAGCTGTTACTAGGTTGTTCCCAAGATCCCTAACCAAGAAGTAAAATGCAACTTTTAAAAGCCGATCTGGTTCGGTTTTTCTCACCCCCGTTGTCTCACCACACTTGGTCTTTTGATTTTCCTTTTTTTTCCTTTTTTCTTTGCATAACAATACAATTTTCAGGAAGGAGGAAACAGCCAGTAAAATGACTGCCCTCAACTACTGCATGCCTTGACTCAAATAAAAGGTTGACTGATCTTATCCAGTGACATGCTTATTAGATACCTCAATTGATCAAGTTCAAATCTCCACGATATTGTATAACCGCGGTCACCTAGTACTCTCTGCATTGCTTGTTTGGTTACCCACTCGACTTATCCAATACAGCGCTTATGGTCATATTCGATCAAGGATACTTATACTTTTCTCGCAGTGGCTGTCAATGTATCACATGAGTTTCCTGGGGGTCTGCAGAACGAAAAGAAGCTCGTCGCAGTGTTTATTGGGTTGCCCTGGGATAGAACCAAATAGCTAGTGGAGGGTTTGATTTCGCAAAGCGTTTCAGGTGTACGCCTTTATGGAAGGGTGAAATTATTGCTAGTCTAGACTGAAATATGAATCCGAAAATTGCTCAAAATTACATTGTTTCTATCTGAACAGATGATCATTTCTGCAATAAGGCTGCTCCGTAAATAGGCTGTTATCACCATTTAGCTGCAGTTCATCTCGATCTCCAAACATCCAAATTTTTGTTGGAGTAGTATCGAGTAGGCGAAAACAGTCACTACCCCATCGCCCCGGAAGCCCTGTGTTCGAATTTCGCCACCTTCACGTCCTTTCTTTGTATCGCAAAGCGGATCTTTGATTGGTGCTTTCTAAGACTAACTTTTATAATCTTGTATTTATTCAATCACAGTGCGGTAAGAAGAAGCAGAAGGGCGAAAGACAAACATGCACGAATGTCAGACCAGATCCGTGAGCACAGCATATCATCTTGCTGGAATATGTTATCATCTTGACCACTTATGATTGCGAGCAACTTTCGGCAGTAGCATTTGTGGCCCAGTTTTCTTTTGGAGCGTGTGGATCGCCTTGGTGTTCTTCAGCTTCCGAATCAGCATCACCCTGTTCGTCTGTGGCGAGAACTAGCAATTGACTGAGGGGATTGATATGAGGTCGAATTGGGTGACTCAACTAATTGAACGACTGTCGCGCTACGAATGCAGTCCCATTTCCCCCGTGCCCTAACCATTGCGAGTTGTATTTGCTAACAGCTCATTAAGTCAGTGGTCGATTTTTGGACCCAAATTCCTGTAGGGCTACAGTGATGTTTTCATCCTAGGGTATTATTTCTCCTTAACCTTCGTTGTCTTCATCATGCTGCAAATCGGAATTAGGTGTGGCTCGATGAATTCTCCGATTTGGTCTCATAGTTCGAACGCTTTTACTTATACGATTGGCGGAATTTCGCCTAAGGCGTGGTAGTCCGGTTGTTTCGGCTACCAAGTCGTGAACATTTTATCCGCCCAACAGCCAGCCTGCAACTCAACATCGGTACCGCTCTCTTAAGTATCCCATCGATGTTAGAAATGTCTGGGCGGTTCTGTGAACGAAATTCCAGTCGGTTGCGTAATAGGTCTGAGTATTAGTTCATTTCAATCAACTGTGAGTGCGACAAATACTTCTGGGTATCCATTTGCTATCAAGACTTTGTTCAACGTTCGAGCTAGGGATTCCAGATAATCGTCAATACAAATCGATACAACACGAATAAACAGAGTTCAAACTAAACCAAGTTTGTCCTTTAAAGAAACAAATCTTTAAAATGCAAATACTAACCTGTACACACCTGTTTTAGACGGACAGTCCCATCCGGTCTTCGTAGACACTTAATTTCAATGAAAAGTAATGTATTTCTACAATACAACTGACGCCAAAATATATCCGTTTCTTTGCATGCTTCTGTCTCTTCTGAGTCGTCCGCACTATTGAGATATCATCTGCAGATGGCTTGCATGAAGAATAGCGGGTCCACAGCATACTTGAGTTTTTCCCAAGACATGCCTAGAGGATTGGAAATTGTAACTGAACAAGAAAATTTAAATCCTACCATATTCAATGTAATGCATTTCTCGTTTGTTTTTCATGTTTTGACCAAATATCTCATAGTTGGATCCAACGCTGGTTTGATATTTGCATCAGTAAGATTAGGGCTACTCATGAGTAGTATTTGCAACTTATCCGCAAACCTACCACAGATTCACTTGGCGACAATCTTCAATAAGTGCAAAGTGCATACATTTTGGGCATCATTTCCCCGGTGCAATATTCTCTTACTGATCATGTGCTAATCGGAAAAGTAATCCAATACCCCAGGTAAATGTTGCAGATTATGCTATAAAGTTTCTAGTGCATTCAGTAAAATCATCTGCATATCTTGCAAAGAGCATGTGAGGAGTTAGTGCGATAAGATTTAAGGAATCTTGATGCAGAATTACGATAAATACTAATAAAAGCACAGTTGTCGAAGGATTAAAAGAATTGTGTATATGGGATGGCAGCTGTGCTTGACAAGTCTCTAATCAGTTTCCTACTAACAGTTTTACTTGCTAGGTAATCAAGCTATTTTCCTCAGGCTAGTCGGTTTAGATTCATGCGAACCGTTAGCAGATTGGGATACAGTTTTCATTTACCTTGTACAATTTAAACACCAATCGTTTCACACCTAGGCTGATGGCATGATTGCATGTTTAAAATGGCTAATTTTGCTGAATAAACCAGGGAGAAGCTAGTTTTGGTTCTGGTTATGTTCACAATAAATAATATGCAATCACATTATTTTATCCGATAAATCAACGTTGTGTGTACAATTTTGAGATTTTCCGAAATAGTAGTAGCCGGAATAAATGTACCCACTCGTTCGCCATGAATTCCACAGACAATGTTAGAGGAAGGTGAATGTATGGTTTGCAATGCACGACTGTGTTCTTACGCAGCGAGATGAATTCCGTAGAAGACACTGGGCCCATACTTCGTTGGTTTACCCATGGCACTTTTCCTAGATGTAGTTTCATCGCACAGCATACAGGAAATCACCAATGGGATGGACGAGACTCTCCCGTTGCAGTACATTGGATTCAAAGGACCTATATGTTTCCACTACGGTCTCGCGGTTTGATTCTACTGGCGGTTATTTAAAACAGAAGGTGCATTGCCCGAAACCAGGGACTTTGGATAAGTTCGAGGACACTATCAAAACCGCGTGCCGAAAGATTCCAGCGTCCAACCTGGAAGTCATTCAGAAAATCTTAGTTCGAAGAGTTCAACTTTGCTTGGCGCATGACGGTGTCATTTTCGAATTGGGTTTGTGAGTGTTTGAGATAGCGGTGCTGAGTAAACTTCAATAAAGGTCCTTTTTAAGGTTTGAGAATCACTATTTGGTTTTGCTCAGCTCCATCTTATTTTGATCTTTGTTTGTGGTTGCTTGTTTTTTCAATTTTTTGGAATGATGAGAGTAGACATAATTTTATGGTGGAATACATAGGCAGTTCAGATTTGTGCTGAATCGAAGTATGTGCCTGCGAGGAATAGTGGAGTGAGGATGCGAAGTGCTGGTACATGGTTGTATGGGTGTAAGGATATAAGGAAACGACGGAAAAAATGTCGACCGATTAATTTCCTTTGTTTCTTTATCTAAAGATGTTTTCCGAGCCGGTATTTGAAAGGACAAGCGTCAAACTACTGGATATGAGGCGCCAGTCTTAGTTTAGCATTTAACACAACTACCAGATACTCAACGGAAGAAAAAAAACGGAATATTCTTTCCCCGAAAAAAATTTACTGTGACCAATGTTGAGGTTTATTGCGCTGAGTTCCAACCAATGGTGAAGCATTTTGTAACTACTTGGATATTCTCATTATTTTCTCGGGGTGGGCATAATAGAATTTCGCACCTCCAGAATCACTTTCTACGAGAAATCAGTTTAGCAAAGAGATAATCAAAGTCCTTTTGGTATCCCAGTATGCAGCGCGGAGTTGTATCATCCTTCCAAATTTGATCCACGAGGGTGGGCCAGTTGCCGGGAGCTGGTTAACAGTATTCCGTGCAATATAGTGTGTAATCAAAATATATCATTAATCCCTAGTTTTAACAGAGTTCATAACTCGAAACACATAATTTCTTTGTTGGTTGTGAGTAATATGTTTCACAAATAGTCAGTTACAAGCAAAGCAGTTCTGCTCGGCATGAGAGAAATTCTCAATCTTTATCACCGGTAAATTTTATTTTGCTGGTCAACGGGTTCGAGGGGCAAATCTGAGGGAAAAGACTGGATTTCATGAAGAAGGTGATTGCATAGATCAAATTTCTACACCACTTCAGACGTTGAATCGCCACCACATATAAAGAAGACCATCCATTATTGGGATTTTGGACACCAAAGCGACCCAAGATGGAGTAATTCGGCTCACATTATGAAATCGTTTGGTGAGATTTGGAACAACCGGTAAGTGCGTTCCGTTCCTAACAGGTCTATCCTTTAACCTTGTGGAGGGATGAAGCTTTTGGTGAATGCTTACCAGTGGAATTTGACAGGGTTAATGTATCCCTCCATTGATCTTCAATTTTGCTTCAGGCGAGGTTCTACCAAAAAGGGTCATTCACTGTAAAACACTGCCATTTGAATTCTTCCTGGCAATCGAGTGGTGGATTTGGAGTATAACGATACTGTGGGTCACCTGAGTGTAAATTATTAGTCGATGCTAGACGCCCCAAGCTACTTATCAACTGAGGGGACCCTGCATGACATATTCTTAGCACCTTCAAAGCATACGATACTGCTGTAATATTGGCAAGAGCATATGCGAAATCTTCGTGGAAAGTGACACTCTAGAGGTGATAAAAAGTTTCGTCTACTTTGTGAGTTGCTCAATAATTGACTGAGGTAAGGTTGAGATCCCTCTATACATCAGTAAAGTAAAGAAATTTAGTACTCTACAGCATTTCTGGTGCCGGAAGGACATATTCATCTCACTGAAGGGGTGTTTTCATGGTCGTTTAGAAACACTGAAGGACAGAAAAAGTAGCGGCTTTACGAATGTTACTTCCTGTAAAATTAGAATGCTGTAAGCGGTGGGTGAGCACAATCAAACTGTGTATCTTGTTTCCTGCTCATAATAATTAAATTCTGTACCCCTTTCGCAATGAGGTCTACATTCAGAGCACATTTTATATTATCTATTAGTCTATATTATGTGATTGGCAGAGTTCAGCTTAGTTCCCGCTAATGCGTTTTACTAGATGATGATGATGATGATAGCGGAAATGCCTTGCGTTTCCATTCAATACTGATCGATTTTGATGCATAGTTTTGATACGACAGTTTTCATAAATCTCGGACAAATCCTTTTAAACCTGTTCTCCATGTAAATGATATGAAAAACCTGCACAGTTTATTTGTTTATAATGAGAATTTAACCGCTTGCTCTTCCAGTAGTACATGCGGTTTTCACTGGCCTGTTCGATACGCGCACCGAGATCATGAGCGTACAGAGATGGACCATTACGCTGTGTTGCTCGTTCAGGTTGCACCATTTCATATTTCATTCCCAGAGCGCACAAAGTTACCTCACGGCGTGGTACTCTATTTTCTGGAGGATATCGGGTTACGGTAGCTTGCTGCTGTCTGAATATTCATGCCCCGAACTTCGTGGAGCGCTACATGGGTTTAGAGGGTTGCTGTCAGAATCCGTTAGAAACACGTGTCAGACATTGGAATTACGTTTTTGGGAACAAAATTTCACGAAACACATTTTCACCGTCCATATGAACAAACGATGGACAGATGGCACACCAATCTACCAAGCTGGCGAAAGTGTTTGCCTAATTTTTCATCAATTCATCAATTATATTGCAAAGAGGAATCATATAATAGTCCCTGAGTGTGTATTGACATCAAGGAGTAATTTTAAAAAGATGGATTTAATCAGCAAGCTTTTTGTGCAAATCATCTACCAAACCTGATTTGTCTGGGATAACTCCAGTAGCAGAAACCACGGTACAATTTAAGTGTTGTTGAAGTCCCCAATGATAAGAAGGCAATTATCGTTGTTAATTCTTGGAGATTTGTATGTTGTGACTGAGCTAACTTGTCGACAGTTGGGATAACGTGTGCCTACTATGGCAGCAAGTAAATCCGCCTAGTTTGCGGTCGTTAACTAGAAAAGATGAAAACTATTTTAGTATAGGGAAAATGGATAATAAACGAACCATCATATACAAACCGCTCGGTCCTCCAAATTTATCATCTGTTTGAACTGCTTGAATACTCTCGGTGAATTAGTAGAACTGGCTACTTCTTACCGATTGTAAACTTCAGGTACATTTGGGTCGCTTTACACCAAACTCCGATGGTTTGGACCTTTGTTATGGAACCAAACTGTTTTTGTCTTTCTGTCCTCTCTTGGAACTCGTGGTTGAACGAGGAGAAGTGATATAACTGTCCTGACAGTGTATAACTTTGCCTTAGGGTGTGGGGAAATGAGCTAAATTTCTGGCTTTGATTGTTGCTCCCAGCCCCTACCTGATTGGGACCGAAATGATGAGAAATGTGGCGCTGGTTGGTAACTCTGAGTTGAAACGGAAGGCTGTACAAGACTTCTTTTGAACGTCCACAACAGAAAAGCAAGCCAATTTGAAAGTGATCGGAGCCTGAGAGGTATGCAGCGTGGTCTATTGTACAGTGAGATCCGGATAATGTCCGAAATTTACTGGATATCAATTGTCCCCCAAATTCCATCTATGTTCATATTGTAACCTCAATGCCAATACGTATTATGAAATTTGTTTTATACAGTTGTTATATGCTACATCTATCCGGTCGAGAACTTTCACTTTTCGCTTTCGATCGGTTTTAACGTTATTGCTCTCCTCGGTCTTTAATGCCACTGTAAGCAGATTTTTGCTGGCTCTAATCGGTGCATATTCTGTATCACAGCACTTCAATACATGTATGTGGCAACCACAAGTCTTCTTGACCGGCAGTAACCTTCTTTGCTTGTGAGCCACGGGATTCGCTTAGAGGTTCGTCCAAACTGGTCGTATTCGATGTATTCCAGATTAAACAATTCTTTAGATGCTCACCAATGTATAATATCTACCCAACAACTTATTTTCGATTCCAAATGGAGAATTGTACTTGAGAAGGCAACAAAACAAGGCGAATTGAGTTTTCAAAATCAACTTGGGTTACACATTAAATCCTTGCGAATCCTGTATTAACACAAAGAGCACACATCTTATTTACAATGCTGCTTTTCTTCTCTGATCATGTAATTTCGATAAATTGTCATTTGAAGTACTACTGTAACAGGAGAGAAAAATACCACACGAGGGTGTGTAGAACTCATCCTTACGATATCATGATGACTTGTATGCAGCGCTCCGTCCGTGTTTCCAATAAAATAGTTCAATATAACATTAAGAATAAAAAAACAAAATTATTTTCGATTTCAAATTTTCCTACATAGAATCGAGCAGCAAACGGTCGAAGATTCAACAGAGTTTGACAAAACTGATGCTTTTTTACTAGCAGAATGTTTATAGAATACTGAAGCAAAAATTACAAGAAAATCTGACTTGCAATGGAATATAAAATAAAAAATAACTACATATCTCTTGGGAGAATGAAAGATGGTTGTATCCAACAGAACGTCTCCCCGGAACTAATATGGAGTGGATAGTGTAACAACGTCAAATCAAGGTAAAGTAATCCATGCTAACCTCATCGCTGGATGTAATTCTGGCGCCGGTCGAACAGTCACGGCAACAAACGATGCGAACGTGGAGCATATTTTCGACACTGCTTATGGAGTGAATTTGGCCGTCTCGTTACATGGTGCGTGTCTTGTCAGTGGCAAATGAATGGGGGTCTAGCAATCACGGAAGCTATCGAGATGAAGAAAGTTACCTGTTATCTCTGTTCTGTCCAAAAAAGCGTTTGATTGGCTCACGCCAAATCCCTCGATCCATGCATGATCTATCAGGACTGAATGAATGCGCTGTCCAGTAACAGATTGGCTGGAAGCTGGTCAAACTAATCACAATAAAAAGACTAATTAATTGTTACATGTTAATTATGTTTGGTACTAAACCCGTCCTACTATGTGATAAGTTTTCTGTAGTTATTTGAAATCAATGTGTTTCAGTATCAATTTACGCTGTTTTATGCCGAGTTAGGAAGCCACGATACCCATTTAAGATGTTATATTATCCCGCGCGTGGCATATTTTTGAGTACAATGACACACCTGTCGAATTAGTGGCCGGTCTAACAGCCAGTTTTAATGTCACGAACTAAGTTAGGTAATATCATTATTTTGTAACATTCCACACGATTGAGTTGCAGAGCATTAATTTCCGAGTTGAACCAGCCCACTGATTCAAAGATTAATGGCTTTCCTTCCCCTGCAGGCTATTCTAAACTGATCCTGCGATACCCTTCATTGATATCATGACATCCTAAGTGGGAAACAGTGGTAATATTATCCCGATAACCTGTAAACAACAGAACGAAATACTGAAAAATGAGTTTCCATTAATGCTGTCATGGTAATTTATCAGATGAACAATGTTTAGCTGCCTCAAATGAATGTGGTAAGGTCATGTGCAGACATTCTGTGTCGCTTGTTTTATCGAATTCCGGTATCTTTTATCTTACTCATATGCTCACATTTTTAAAATGATATGATGTGCATTTTCCCTGATCACAACTACTTGTCTTCATTCGACTATACGTATGGTGATTTGGAATTACGCAGTGATACCATACGTTTGGTGCATACAATTAAAAATCTTTGTTCTTAAACCACAAGAAAAAGATGTTGAAAACGGACAAAAAGAAACTAAATCTACCCAATCAGTTGTTGTGGTTACCAAGTGATCTTTGTTTGACCGTCGAACTTAGCTAAAATGTGTAGTGTTCACCATCATGACCACAGAGCAGTCAGTAACAAAAACAAAGTTACCATGTTTCCATTGCCTTTGGTTGTTAGCTATGATGGAGCAGCAATTTTTAGGTATTTTAACGAATTGTCTCGATAATGTTCAAGTAAGCAACTGTCTAGTAGATTTGTTTCTATTTGCAAAACAAATAAAAGAATGAAATAACAAAAATAGTCCAGTTGAATTACTGCGAACGAGACAGAAAGGGTATTGTGTTCCGATAGACAAAACAAGAGCACTGAAATTGTCCAGAAGTGTGTATGATGTACAAGGCTGAATGTACTCACCTCGCGCGTAAGTGCCTTCTGAGGTCTCAAATCCAAGTGGTTTCTCTCGTTCCACAAATACTCCCTCTTAGAAATTTCCCTACACCGTCAAGCGAAAGTGAGCCAGTAGTAATAAAGTCAGGAATACTTTTATGATTGTATTCCTTTGTGGAATAAGTGGTTCAAAGTCGCAGTGACTTCCGTCACAACTGCTGTCTGTTTTGGCTTGTCATAGTTGATGTATGTGCGCACTTGCGCGAGTCTGTTTATCCGGTTAATCGCCGCTTAGGCAGTCGATTGGACAAATCAGACCTAACCAATCATAAAAAATGACTTCCGACAAAACGGCTCATAAAAAAACTGGCAACACATTCATTGTATTATTTTACTCAATTATTCCGATGTGCTTCATTGCTGGTTTCTTCAGAAACGGTACTCAAACAGCGCACAGAGTACGACCAATGTAAGTGGTTCCACAGAAGCATGCGTATTAGTAGATTCACAAGCGGTCGCTTGTCTTTCATCCCCAGTTCAGTCAGGGTCATTTTAACTCATTCAGGCAAATTCATCGAATTTTGCTACTGGCCTTGATAGACGTTACTCAAAAACGCATCGTATTTCTGTATCAACACAAAGTTTACTCTCTATAGGGGCAATTGTCCCACTTAGGTGCAGTCGGCGGACCATAATGAGAATTTTTTCATTTTGATAAATTGATTGGTGTATCCGACGAGGTTTGGTACTCCAAACGACAGGGATAGATGAACAACTTGCCGACTAGTGTTCGTAAGTGGCCAACCCATGAGTGAGTCAGCTCGGCTCGTGGCTGGGTTCTTATTCGATTGTATTCGGGGGTTGTGTACTGCTGCTGGTTCCTATTAAACGTAAATCAGTGCAAGCAAGGCTTTTCACGGCTGAGTGACACGTTCACTCAACATAAATGAGGAATACAATTTTGGAATCGCTTTTCAGTGAGCAAAACTATCAAAATTGGCAGGGGAACACTTTGATGCTCTGAAGGTTGTTTTACATGGTTTGTTTTAATTAACTGATAAATTTGACTGTCAAGTGCTTGTTTTTGGGCAAGTGGGAGTGGGGAGCCGGGGGGGGGCTGTTCGTAGACTTTTCTACTGCTTCCGCTTCTGCTGACCTCCGACAAGGAACTTGCCTTGTTGGTCGACTACTACCCTTACACGGGGGATGAAATGCCTCGGTCACGGTCACGGAGTGATTGATGTCGGTTGGATGTAAAAATGCTGCATTGGTGAGCAACTAAGTCGTTCCGGGGTTCAGCAACGCTAGCTAAAGTCCAGGATGTTTCATATTTGACTCACAGTTACTTGTGAGTAGTGTGGGATAATTGATATTGATTTGGTTTCAACTATTTCAAGGTAATCTCATCAGATGTGTACATGCATTCATATCACGTCTGGTTAAAAGAATGACAACTTTGAGGAAGAAAAATCAATAAATACGGAAGCCAAATGTCACTGAATCGAATCGGGTATAGGGGCATAGAGTGTGATCAGNCGAAAAGTGACACCGAGCAGGGCGGTGCGAAGCTGATCACAAATCGGGTTTGTAACTTAGAATGAGAGCTGCTTCAACGAACCGAAGTAAACCGTTAACCTCTTGGTGAATTAAGACAAGAAAAGATTTTCTGGGTTTGCCATTTTTCTTTCCCCCAGTATTTGACGGGTGATTGAACTAGACGGAAGCTTTGACCCATTAGACGCCAAATTCTTCGGTAAAGGCTCCATTATCCTGCCAGACAATCCTCTCTCAGGACGTCAGACGTATAACTAACACGAGTACATTGAAAAAGGTAGACACAAGATGAGGTCATTGAGAAGTCGGGTTTGCCTAGACTGGATTCAATGAGCATTCGTTTTGTGTCATATGGTACTATAGGAGAGGCAGAATAATAGATTCTTTCAATTTCCTGTTTTAAACTACGCTGTATCTGCCAATCGTTTTAAAAATCTTTAAACTAAAAGGCTGAAGAATGCAGAAAGAGGGGAGATGCCTGGCGGTTGCGGGCTTCGAACTCAGGACATCTAAGAAGCGGTTTTAATGATTTTGGTCACTTGATCCGCACTACCTGTTTCGAGAAAAGTTATCATCTAACTCCAAGTCTCATTTCAACACAGGTTCCAAATTAAAAGCATCTTCCACGGGGTTTGCATATAGGATAAATGTTTTTATGAGTGAACTGTTGAACATACAGTGCAATAACACAGAAGTCCATCCGGTTTGACCATCGTTTGTGGACATCGAGAAGCCTAGGGCAAATTGAATGTACCTCAGGTGTTCAGTTTTGGAGAGGGTTTATGTGCAGCCTATAAGTTGTATTGTCAGTTGAGAGACAAAAATGGGGGTGTGCTTGAAGCGCCTAGGTATGAATACTGCACCTTTCATTTGCGTCCTGTTCGATCCGGAAGCTTGTGGTGGTGGCAGTGAGAGATGCGGGTGTGTGCTAAGTGTGCTTACATGGACGCTTACGAATCCATAAATAAATGCAGTCGTTTGTGCCAGCTATGCGTTCCGGCCTACATGGCAAATAGAACTATTCCCCCCGATGGCAATCGATTAATTTGCACCGTCCTTTTGAACATACCGTTCTTTGTAAACCCCAATTATCTGAACTTGTTTGAAGGGAGTCATAGATTTGGGATAACCTTATAGGAGTCATACTGGTCCATCGAAGGGTTCCAGACGGCAGAAACAAGCTTTTAGGAGTAGAATCGACGGGGTAGAGGATAGTGCTGAAAAGTACACCACTTCATAGAAAGAGTTTGTGTAGCCGAATAGTGTGTTTGGACAGAGTCATAGATTCGCTTGTCCTAAAAAGGCTCAGGTCAAATGATTGTCGATCGGTTGCTATGTAAGGTATATGACGTTTAAGTGATCAGGTAATTTCGTATCAGGTCAAATCATCAACATCAGTCGGTGTTGGATCAAACACACATTACGTTTTATCTACACATAGTTGTTCAAATCCAGTCCTAATGGACCTATACATTGTGCGATGTTTGATGAAAGATGAAACAAGTATCACAAGCCCGAGTTTCCTTATTTTTCGTTCTGCTACTAGTTTATTGACGTCATACGTTGAATTGGATGCGATGAAATTCCCACACAGTGAATTACATGGGCCCTCAAAGCGAATATAGCATGAACTAAAATTCTCGGGAACACTGCAGAGATTTTTCAAAATAATTGGATCTCGTCCGCGGTACAAATTCATTGACCCAACAAAGGATTGAACCCGCATGTTAAACGCAAGCATACTACAAACACGACCGCATTTTATGTATCATTCTTCGTTTATCCTATCCCGATAAATCATTTCATTATAAACTGACACGCATTCGTTGTATTACTTATTCTTGATTACTTTTCCTCCTAACCTCATCTGTTCTCATCCTGTGACAAACTTGAAATCCACATCAGCACCGATATAGAAAATACGGTCATCACACTACAGACCGGGTTACAGTGAGATAAAGAGTGAATAATTGCACATGTGAATTCAAATAGAGATACAAGCATGCACTGAAGTTCAGTCAGTGGCGTAAACTGTCAGTTTCATCATCTATACAAAATTAGCACAAAAAAGAATGGAACAATATGTAGTCGTTTGCTGGCAAAATAATAGAACGTTTACAATAACGAGAGCCTCACTAACAGTTTATTCAAAGAACATGATGAGATTTTCTCTGTGTTCGGGGAAACTAATAAAATCTTATGATATGGTGCACTATCTCACTATCAGTTGCTGATCGGAACAGTTTCCTGGTCGCGTTGTCTATCCGATCAATCCGCCCCTTGGTGACTATCACTACGTGCACTGTAGGGGAAATTTTATTTACAGGGATAGCATCCATACACGTAAATCGTACATTATTCGGGGTTCACATTCCGTATGACGCACTACCCCCCCACCCGCACCCGAATATGTTTGAAAGCTCGAACTGTTCGGTGTCTGTATGATGACAACTTATCCCTCGGTTCGCTTGTTCCAGAGGGCTTAATTTTCACTTCCCAGTTGACAACCCCGTGCAATCCAAACTCGGTTGGCAATCGACCGATATTGTGTGCAATGCATGAAATATGGCAGTTTGTTAGGGTGTAAATTTCAAACCAGGCGATCCATCTGAAATGCGAACAGAGAATGCCTCGGTGAACTCTGAATGTTCGTGTGTGTGTGCACGCTCGCACGGTAGCCCTAGCCTGAATCTCCCATTTGGTCAAAATTTTCAAACCTAGGACAAAGTGAAACCCAAATTCGTTCAGTTGGCAAGGTCAATCGGTTGTTAACCCAATCGCTACAGTATTGTTCCATTCCATCCCAGGTAGATCGCGGGTGAGGGTGGGTGGGTTGGTGAAAATCATGTCCGTTAATTGTTTCACTTTGGTCGTATATTATCGACGACTGTGTGGGAGGCAACTACCCAGTCGCCCTGTCGCTCTATCGAATAACGGGACATTTTCCCATCAGTTCGTCGACGTAACCACAGCTATCTTCACCAGCAGACGCACCGGTAGAATGATGCGGTTGGAAAACAAGTACCGGGACAAAAAAATTGCTTCACATAAGCGTGCAAAAGATCTAGGAAGTGGAAAAATTCACATTATTTTCAACCAGTGTTTGGGTAGAAATGACTCTAATCCGGTAGATGAGTTGTGAGTTAAATTAAGTCCCCCGAGAGAGGGAAGAGGTCGAACAAGAGGGTAGCTGTAGTAAGTCATGAAACAGTACGTTGTGATTTGCGTACCGATTCTCTCCGAATGCGAATATGCTCTCCTGATGTAGCATGGAATAGTTTGAGTAAATATGGTGACGACACTTGTGAATAACACCGAGCTTATAAACTTGCTGTTAGCAAATACCGAGGATTATTGGATGTTGAATATCTTCGAAGAAGTATGTGAAGAAACTTTTGAGGTGTTTGAGGAGATGAACCGGTGGAAATCTAAATATCAAAAGACAAGTTAGGATTGTCATTGAGTGCACCAAAACTGAGCTGATATTTTCTCATTTAAGTTTATTTATAATTCTTTGAGTATTCTTATTGTCGCGTTGATTAACATACAGTAGGGCAAAGAAATCTTTAAACATTTCCATGGGTTCCACAAGTCATTGTGATATTGATTAAAACTGACCATCTTTCAGATCTAACTTCCCGTTTATTCAGGTATATGTACGGCACTTGCTCAATCTTGAGTGGATGATTCTGACCACTGAAGTTGGGAGCTCTTTGGCAGAGTGTTACCTGCATAACCCCTGTAACTGTGGTCCAAAATTCGAAACCAGCATGAGATAATAGATGTACATTCTTTGTGAGGTCAACCAAGGGCGAAAATTGAACCTCACGAAGTTTTTTTAAAATATTTACTTCCTTTCATTGAATGTGCAATCATACAATTTTCAGGAAGGGGGAAGTGGCCAATCAAAGGGTTGCCATGCAACACACACACAAATGGGGAAAGTCAGGCGGTGGTGGTGGTGAGAATCGAACACTCGTCCTCCGGGGTGACGAATTTGGTGACGTTATCACCGGGACACCACCGTTCAAAGGTTCATCGAATGAAATGAGGTTTCTTTATGAAGGTGAAATGTGAAGAATACTTGACGTAAGTGAATGTTTGGAATATGTGGCATAACAAACGGATACACACCAATCGGTTATAAAATAGGTCGGTTTTATAACCGGTCTCTAACAAGTGATTAGTAGTGTTTTGGTTGTTATGTTATTAACAAAATTGTGGACTGGAATGAGCATATTGGTGAAAATACGTCTGGAAGTTTTACATTGTGAGTATGGTAACAAAGAGGGTGATTTGCCAGTGGTACTGTCACAAAACTATCACCCCAGAGGACGTATGTTTAAATCCCAGCACCACCACCGCCTGACTTTCCCTATTCGCTGTGTGGGGTGCTGGTAGCTCTTTAATTGATCACTTTTCCCTCCCGCAAATTTTCTATTAATTCAATAAAAGGAAATGAAAATGATGACAGTGTTCGGCATAACGTGAAATGATTCAGGGAAGGCTCCTCAAAGCCTTATTGAGGATTTTGATTATCCTGGCTTGGAAAAATGTGCACTTGACAAGTTCAAATCGGAGAATCCATCAAAACCAACAGGAACCAAATTTGCTTTTAATAAAGATGTGCGCATGGATTGCCACTGATGCCAAAGAGATGCGAGTAAATGTCCATGAAATAGAAAATTTTGAGTTTCCGTTTAAAGCGCGAGGGGACAATTGTGAGACGTGCCTCGGTCATACGCCCCAAGTTTCATGACATATTTGTTGTTTATCTTGCTATTACGCGTACGCGACTCTCTATCTTTGTATGTGTGTTCGTCCTCCTCCCCCCGGAAAGATATATCGGGCCGTGCTCTGCTAATATCAATGAATCATGCGCAATCAGCGCTCGAGCCATTGCTTAACTACGTAGCATGATGCTCCAATAGAATTCACAAGCTACACCTCAAGCGGCTGCACTGGGACATCAATCAATCGATATAAGCATCAGTGTTGAGCAGAATCACATCCAGTTTGTTTGACTTTTTCATGTTATGCTCATTTTCTGTGATACCAACATAGAAGAACCTTCAAGCACCGAACAATCAGAATGACCCTTTTAGCTATATATTCGAAATGGAATAAGATATCACTATCAAACGATTATGACGGTTTTCCAACACCTTTTGTACATATTATCTTCCTAATTCCATTATCTTCCTTTTCTTATGTCTTCTTTCGTTGTTTTGAACTCAACGGTTCAACCGTTGTTCTACTCGACCACTTAATTACCCGTTCAGTATCTTTTTGGTCTTGCCCCGTAGTTCACTCTATTGGTCGTTTTGTAACTGAGACCTATGACCTATGGCCATCCATTAACAATTTAGTGACCTAGCCTTCGTTCACGAAGTCTCACTCCCACCAATTCATAACCACCCTCCGTGTTCCACTTTCTACGCATGCATATCTAGTTATACTAACAAAGAAACATCAATTATCACATTTACGTCATCTTTTTTAGTCTGATTTCCTTCTCGTAGAGATGTATCTCATCTTTACTCTACCCGTTCTATCTATTTTAACATGTGCTGCATTTCGTCAGTTGATGTGGCACCGAAAACGAGCTTGTTCGCTAACTTGTTTTCTCATGAGCACACAGTCGGGAATAATTTCACATTATCCACACAATATCTCGCTTCTTGGAGCTCCCATTTTCAGTTCAACGCATTGATACTAGTGTTTCATAATTGATTAGCTACTTAGGAAATAAAAAAGTTATCAAACTGCGATGCCCAGCGAAAGACACTGAAAAAGATGCTGGGCCGTTTATTGCTGTTCTTGATGCCTCGATAACCAAAATACCACAATTGCCCAGTTACCTGTAGGCATGTTTGCATAACCCTGAGAGATTCTTATCGTCAAAGCTTATTCACCTATAGGCAGGGCACAGATGAATTTTTTGGAGTGAACACTTATTTTTATAGAGGTTTCACGAAACAAGCAACAAGTGGGACAAAAGTGCAAATCCTCGATTATATCTCTCCCGCAGAAGCAAATATAGAAGAATAAAATAAATGTTTTTATGCTGAAGATACCAGTTTGCCTCATGATGGTTATCCCTCTAATTATTTATTTTCCAAATCCTTAACGGACCAACAGGGTTCATTGATGAAACGCATAAAAAGATCTTTGAGAGCTAAGCAAGCGTGCTTGTCACCTATCATGACATGCGCAAATGTTGCAACAGTTTCATAGATCGTTGGTTTGTTTGTGTGCCCAGCTGAGTTGCGTGAGGGTTCCCGCATGCACTTGTTATTGCTGACCTCTTTTACATCCTCAATTTGAAACATTTGGCTCACGTTTGTAATTCCGGTCTGAGGTTTGGAAATGTGATATTGCTGAACTATCCGGAGCTTTTGTGGCAACCCAGTGTCTCCCCATTCGAACCAGGAAGTTCACATGGGGTTATTGGGATTTCATCATTTCCTCCCGCTCAGTCGTTTCCAACTTAGGAGATGTTTGTGATTCGTGCCCCATTAGTACTCAACAACAACAACAACAAGAACAACAAGAACAAGAACAACAACAACAACAACAGCAGCAATAACAGTAATAATAACCGACGGAGTGTGAGTTGCAACAATCAATTACCAGCCCACATCACAAGATGTCATATTGTGATTGGTGGATATAAGCGAGGTTGCATTCAGTCGAAAAACAGGTGGAATAAGCTGTTCATTGTTCATTATATACACCAACACGATGTGCTAAAATGTAACTATGTAACCTATGAAACCACGGGAATCATAGTCGATCGACAGAATAGGAAAATGCATGCCTTGTTAACTGGAACGACAAACCGCGTTCAGCTGTAACAGTGCAGACATGATGTTTAGTGTGGAACAAACAGTGAATACCGACTGTAAAGGTGAATATTTTCCCCGGGATGACAGGGGTTGGAAAAGTAATAACAATAGTAATCTTTTAAATGATGAAGTATCATATATTGGTTCTTCTCACTCGAGTGAGTTGAATTTCGTCTATGAACGAGCGAACCAAGTGTTGAACGGTTCACTCCGAATAAAACCAGATTACTCAGCGCTTGGATCAGTAATTTCAACTGCATCTGTGCCTGGGACATCTCGCTGAATCCATTTTGTGAAGTGCGCAAGGATGAAGCAGGTGACTTCTTCGGATCAACATCAGACTGGTCACTGATAAAGATGAACCCAAAGGAGCGTTTTTTAAACTCCTAGATGAGAAGAGACAATTTTTGGTGACTGGTGATAAGTTAACTTGGATGAATGGAACAGTTGTGATTTCGGAGAAGAATAAAATGCGTTGATTGAACAAGGTAGCAAAATACGACCAGTTATGCTTCGGGTCCATCCTTTGCAGCTGACTTTTTATGCGTTTGTTGACACAGAGACGTGGTGAAGATACAACCTACGATACACGCAATGGACCGTGTCACAATTCTATTAAACACAAGGTGATTGGTGAAATGGTACCGCTTCAACACAATCATTCCATATTTTTAAAGTTATAGATCAGAAAAGCATAGACAACTTTCAGTGAAATATACGCATTAATGTGGTCTGGCCCCACTCCAATACAGGACGTCTGAGGATTGTTTGCAAACGAGTGCATAGAAATACTGGACAGAAGGTAATCAGAACTCAGAATAAAAGAATATCGGCATAGAGAATTGTAAAAGTGGAAGAAAAACATGCGCAAGTCATAAAATGAGGTTTTGGAGGAAAACAGATAAACTGTGCTCTTTTGACGGGCAATCATGTGCATAAGTGGTACACTATTCGTATAGCTTTTTTGCACCATATTTGGGTACACATGGAAAATAGTCAGCTATTTTGGCACACACGGATCACCTGTGATTTTGGTAATCATTGCATGGAAAATCACCGTTTTGATGCTGTCATGGTCCAAATCATTGTCTCTCTCCATAATATTTGTGCAAACTCCACACGAGAGAGAATTGAAAACAGGTTAATGGATACCGGATATGTATATTGCAATAGAATCAGGCAAAATCTGGTGCAATGACAAGTGGTTTTAGGAATCACTCGAGATTTAGACAAAACAGAACAATAGAAGAAGAGTGATACGATTTGAGTGTTAAATCAAGTTTTCAAGTCTGAAGTAGAGGCCAACTTATAAAACGTCTATGGTATATGCTTAAGAGTTAGACCATGAGTCAAAGATTAATCGGATATCGATCATCAACAAATTGCGTCTGGGTTGATTGCATCTGAAATGCATCGCAAAATTTTAAAGGACAAAAAGCCGATGCAGACATTTCGAATGGAAATAAGGCATCCAATGCAACAACTGACTAACTAGACAATTAACAACAACGAAGGGAAAGGGCGGAGAAGTGCTTTTTCGATGTATCTCTGCAGCTATTTATATCTATAATTCGAATATTCAACAAAATAATAAAAGATCCCAGCTGATGTTGAATAAACGTGTGTGTTTGCGATGTGTTCAGCTAACAACTAACAATACACCAAAATGCAGTTTTCATCGCGCTTCCAGCTCGCTCGTATGCATCGACCAGATCGTCATTTAACAGGAATCACACTCAAGTAAGTGTTTGCCATCCAATCTGATTTTGGCTCACAACAAGTGCCCAAATACGGTACATTGGCTTAGCGCCAAACGTGTGCTTGCCTAGGGGATAATCGCGTAGAACTGAAAGAATTTTGACAGTAAAGATGAATCTCCAAAGATTACATTGGTCGCACATTGAATTCTCCCAGCGATCTGACTGCATGCTGAAATTACTTTCGTCAGCTGAAAAAAACGCTTCCAGCTACTTAACACCAGGTTTGGGAATTTTAAATTCCGAAATAACTTTACATCCTCAAAAATATGAGCAGTAAGCAGGCGAGGTGAACAATTTTCTTGTTAACGGTTAAACTGTTTAATGAAAATTCTCTAAATTCGATTGGTAAATATTCCAGGATGTTTTGGATGCTCCACAGAGCGTAGTGATAAAAACAGGCAAGCCGAGTTCTTACGTGGGTCCGAATCCTTACCGATGCGATTGGCTTTATCCAATAGCAGGAAATACATATATATATAAAAGGAGCATATACTTGTATTTGTGTTCATCTACTTATGTAGCAAAGACTTGTTAGGGTCGGTCGGTACTCTGAATGCGTTCTGTTGTTTGTATACTTTTCTAACCAGGGTAGGAAACATCATCCGTGCGAGTGAGACATGGGATCAGCTGTGAGGTTTAGCCGGAAAATATAGTGCTTTATTGACTGCAGTGTGAAATATTAAGCTAGAAAAGCGCAAGGCGATTGACATCACATTTTCCCGAAAATTAGGTCAGCATCCAATTGCTGACAGTCTGGTTCTATATGTGCTGTTCCTCCGGCACTTTAAATTTCGTGTGGGGTTTGATGAATTACAATAATACACTACTTTGGGAAAAAGAAACATCGATGTGAAGGGAGAATTTGCATACCTCAATCCGCTTACATAATACGCACAGACAATGAGTACTACCAACATCACCAGCCACGACAACAACGAAGACCACAAGAAAAACAAAAACAACGATAACTTTATCCAGTTCTTACCGTCCACTATCAGTTTCTGAGTCTCCGGGTGACTGAGAAAAATCATAATTCCCGGAATATATCAACTACACACATTGAATGGAAAATGCAGTTTAGCAAAAAAGCTTTTTTCTCGATGACTCATCAACTGGCTGATACGTCACATTTTGTCACATCATTTTGTATAGAAAATAGGAAACCAAATTATTGATTATTCGAATGGGTACTGTAGTTCTTGTTTTCTGTCTCAATTTAACAAAACCGGATATGACCGGATAAGCAGAAGTGAAATAGGTGTTACAAATCATCCAGGGCTATTGCAATTTCGATATTCTTTTCCTCGATTTTCTCACATAAATACTCAATGCTCTCTGCGATAGGAACACTAATGGAAAGTGGGATAACGTCCATAGATATCATTCGTTGGCCATCCACATTTACGTTTTTGATTACATTTATCAATGCGAAAGATTCCGGTAAAAGTGGTTTGCAAGGGTGGCTCTCACTGGATACAAAACTTTCACCAACCATTTGGCTACTGCATAATATGGGGAATTACACATGTCTAAAACTGGCCTAAGGGGTAGTCGGTCTTTGTGTACTTTGGGTAAACCTTACAATCTTGGGATTGTTGTTCCAATCGGTCGGATGAGTTCAAACGTACTTGCATTTATGACACCCTTTTGCTTTAGAATCCTCTACAGTTTCTGCTGTATCTGCTCCATTTTATCCATTTCTCTAGCCATCTTCTTGAACTTTGTGCTGTCACTGAGTATGTTATTCATCTTGGAAACATGGTCTGATTGGTTCAGTAGGACAACTCCTGTCAGTTGATGAGTCACAGAAAAAAATCATAATGGTTACCCATTTTTTTCGTGGAACGGACGTATGACAACAGATTACAAATATATTTTATGAATATAGTATTCCTTACTAGGTCAGTTACTTTGTTCTGGCTGGTTGGATCCGAATCGCACTTTTCCTTAGTGATAATAACTGCAATGTAGTTTGAATTGTGATAAAATGTACACACAGCTGCCTACTTGAAGTAGGTTTCTTGCTTAGGAGTGAACTTCAACCATACGGAAGAAATTACCAGATTGAACTTAGACTTTTGATGTAATATACATATTCGGAACATAGAATTCATGAAGTCACATTAAGAAGTGATGCGCAAACTTTTTACAGACTTGTTTCTCTGGTACTGATAATACGGTTGTTAATTGAATTATCAATGCAAAACTCAAGCATTTCTCGATACCATCAGTTAAGCTGCAAAACGAAAACTCCCATGAAATATGCTCAGTCAGTTCTGAACTGCACAGAAGATAAATTGATCACGTTTCGTCGAAAAATGTATTAGAAATCGTACATTTGTAGTACTAAATAATAATAGACATAAGAAGCCTCAGCACATAGTTTGAAATTTGTCAAAAAGTGATGCGTCATTTTCTGTGCCGCATGGAGGTCTGTACTTGTTCACGACCCGACGTATTCACCTAAGGTGAAGATAATCCAAGTTTTTGGTATGTCACTAATCCCTCTAAAGAACACTTGTCAACCGATAACCTTACGGAAAATTATTCTTTGTTCACTTAGAATTAAACACCCGTAAATAAAAAGATTCTCCAATTGTCTCCAAGTGCACATACATTAGCGTGAAATTAGTGAACAGATTCGCATGGGCTAAACGAAGACCGGGTCAAAATCCTCCTCATGGCTTCAGTATAACCATTACAGCTGTGAATATTAGCAGTTCGAGTTGTGTCCGAGGCACAAAATTGTCGTGCCTTGTTGATGGATGTCTACGAAAACGGAACAGCAGTCCAATGTTCTTGGTATGCCATCATACAAACTTCCTCACACAATTGAATGAAATGTGAAAAAACACAAATTCACAAACTGGAGAATTCGTTATGGTGGAGAGTTATGGGTGTGTTTACGGGTAGTCGATAAAACTTATAAATAGAGTGACCTGAAACCGATACTACAATAATGACATCAAGAACTGTAATGGTTGTAGTAGTAGTAGTAGTAGTAGTAGTAGTAGTAGTAGTAGTAGTAGTAGCAGAAGTAATGCGCACCGGACTCGGAATACAATCCACGCAACACGGATCAAGGACTAGCAATCACGGACTGGATCACGTAAGTACTGGACCTCAGTGGTACTAGCACGTAATGCTCCACGTAACTGAGACGCGAGGAAAAGGCCACAGGAATGGTAGGTGTTTTATTGGAAGAAATGAGGGCGATTAAATAATATGTACAAAAAAGATCATTGTTTATCCAGGCTTCCACCAATCACATTCCAGTATTGCTTGCATCATTCTGCTTCTGTCCTGACTGCACGGTCTTGGATTGGCTGGCACGATCTGCTTAAGCAGTGACAGGTGCGCGCATTGTTGATGTCACTCGTGAAGTTTGAATGATCGCGTTCGTCCAAAGCTTTAAAGCGCCGCTCCAGGGTAGGCGTCATCTCGTATGCCTGGATCATCACACGAACATCCGCAGTTTAGGAGACACCAGTTTTTAACAGCTCTGGTAAATATGATTGCAAGTTTATCGAGTCCTTTCGATCATGTTTTACTGCTTAACCTTAATTGTCTGTGTTATTAAATAAAGTAAATTATCTTCGTTTTAGAAATTTGAAGCATTAAGTCTCCTTTGTCTATTTGTCTCAGAAAGGTTGAAAATATCACGGTTCAGACGCGATCAGTGGAATCAGTCGAGGTGTAGCGCCTTCACATCGAAATCACAAGCACGGTGTAGTTTAGAGTTTCACCAATTAAGCCCATCATACAAATTGGAAGAATGGAAAGCAGATCTGGTCTGAGGCTTCAATTTCCAGCTATTGTGATTATCGATCGCACCTGAAAATCCGCTTTCATTCTGTGTGCGTGTAGAGGAGAGCAGGTGTTTCACATTGTATCCAGCAAGCCGTTCAAAAACACAAATTCGTTAAATTCACTTTACCCCAGGTGGATGCTGGATGTTGAATCCAAGCAATTTTCGCCACAACGAAGTAATGTGGGATAATGAAAGCGTCTTTAGACAGATCTGAGTTTTATGCTATACATACCCAAATATGCTGGACATGAAAATAACAAGGGTTTCTGCAATTACCTAATGACGCTCAAAAAAATTGGATTTGTACAAATTTGATGAACAGTTTCTTACATTTTATTGAAAACAGTCACTCAAAAATCCGCACAAGTGCTGTGCAAAAAGCTAACCCTTTACAGTTTAAAATCTTGTTTCGGAAGTCAAAGTTGTAAAACCAGAAATGAACAAAATTAAGAGGACACACTGATATACATGTGTAAAGCTGATCGGTTGAGAGATAGGAAACCGATCAAGGTTGAACGTATAGAATGACAGTTCTTGTATTTTGCTCAGGTATTCTAGCGTAAGAGCTATTCGCTATGTCATCCTTGGATAAAGATAACTGTGACAATGTAAAGATACACTCCAGAAGTATTACATTCATTAGGAGTGATACCAGAACGAAGAGAAAAGTGATCAATTTAAATTTAATGAACTTAATCTGTTGTAAAAGACCCATTTAATTTGGTATTTTGCAAAGCAATATGTTGATGCTCATGTCTAATTTAGTATATTAGTGCTCATCACATTCTCAGTGTGTTTATTTCTCAGGGGTAATGAAGTCACGGTCTATCTTTTTCTACAGTACTCTGTCATTTCTTCGAATTCCATCTTGCGTGAGTGCTGTCACATGACTTATTGTTGTCCTGTTGTTACTTTCATTCATCAAGTTGTTGTTATCCTTATGCAGCTAGCGCAGAACTCATGGCAAATTATACTAACAGACGTTTGTATATACTCTAAAACGCATTCTATCCTGTGGAGGAATTCGTATTGAGAAGCGTCCGAAGCACATACAGGTAACTACATAAAAGGGTTCAAGAAAATTGACAGAACCACTAAAGCTGATAAAGAGTGGCCCTATGCAAAAATTGTATAAAGTAAAGGTGAGTAGCAGTTCCATTCAATTTCATCGTTCATTTAATTCTTGAAAAATAACAAAATGCCTGTCAGCTAAGTGGAAAACCTAAATTTCCTTAGACGATTTTCATCTTCCTTTTGAATAACTGGATAAGTATTAAACTACAATGAGAAGTAGTACGCATTAGATTGGATTTGTTCATACACCGGTTTGTTTGACGGAAAAAAGTAACGGAAACGGGGAGGTGAAGCCATGGCTGACATCAATAAGTGCTGGTATAAGTTTGAAACGTTGGGTCCTGTTCATCCAATAGAAGATAGAAGACAAATACTGCGAGATTTCAACATTTCCTTTTGTCCTTTCAGTCGCTACAACGTAAAACAATCTGGTATTTATACAAGCAAGTTTTGATAACTAAAGTGATAAAACGGACAATAGTCAGGAAAGCGGGGGAGAGGGTGGGGTGGGAAACCAAGTCCATGGCAGTCTGACTGATTGTGTAAGGAACCTTTGTGTGCACAAGATTCGGTTACGTAACTTGATTAGCATCACCGCACTAAACGCCGAAATCCTTGGGTTCATGTTACTTAAAACAGGCTTGAACGACATATGTGGGTCAACGATGTGTCCAGTTGACATGAGATATTTCGCGATTGATGACCCTAGTTTTCTCTTCACAGTTTGACCTGTACGACTTTGCTGCGTCATCGATTGTATCAACCATTTGGAAATGTGTTCAGACATTCACTGTGCCAGGCAGGGGCCGATTCGTTCTGCCAACGTAAGTGTCACCGCAACTGCAGGTGAACTGGGAGACGATATGTGAGGCAGAATTGTTCGGCTGGTTCTGTTTTCGAGTGTCTAAATGAAGTCCATGGGTATACGGTATCAATGGAAGCTGTACGGCGCGAAACGTTCGACACAATGCCGCTTTGAGCTTTTGAAGCACGTGGTTCATTATATGATCACCGTTCAAGGAGAGTCTGAGGAAAACGCTCTTCTTCGGTACTTCACAGTCGGGATTAACCAGTGTCTTTCCTCTGGTTTTCACATCAGTACATTTCCCTGGATAACCATTAGGCAGTTGTGTCCTTCACAGAAAGGTCTCTTCTTCGAGGACAATGTCAGGCGAGCACACATTCCTGGCACGATGGAACAGAGTCTTCACCAGACCTCTTTTGTGAGCCACAGGAGCGAAACCGGCAAATTGTAAGTTTTATTCACTCCATGTCGTCTTCCGGATCTTTGTAAGATGCCATCTGATCGCCTCCTAATTTTTATATCTGAAAAAATGCAAAGAGCCGTCCTTTTTCTCCTTAAGGTAAACAACGAGATTCGGATGAATAATATTAAATAAAGTTTAAATGATATCAAACTGACCAGAGTCAGTAAAAATCAAAATATCACCAAAATAACGTTTGTACAAAACATATTACATATAGTATATATATGTATTATATGTTATATTAAACATTAGTATGTTAACCATATTATCAGTCAGACTGCGATGAACCTGATTTCCCACCCCACCCTCTCCCCCGCTTCCCTGACTGTTGTCCGTTTTACCACTGTAGTTATCAAAACTTGCTTGTATAAATACCAGATTGTTTTACGTTGTAGCGACTGAAGAGAGTAAAAGAAATGTTGAAATCTCGCAGTATTTATCTGTTATCAGTTCTAAAGAATATTATACTACATTATATTACATATTATAATATTATTAGTCAATCGTCTTTCAAGCCTTCCTAGAAATAAATCAGCTAATGTTGGGCCTAGGGGACTGCCTAATTGCATCAATTTGTTTGTGCGCTGTTCCTTCAAATTCAAATGGTATGTTCTCATTACAAACGATGATAAGATCTTTTTAAGGGAAAGCTGAATATTCATTGAAGAGATAAAATCACATAAATATCCAATGTTTCATGGGGAGGAACATTTGCAAAAAGTGAATCGATGGAAAACATTGTAGGAATAAAGAGATTAAATTAAATGGTAACTTCGCAATATTTGCCTTGTTTCGGTTCTAATGATATTAGTATTTCAGGGCGGTGCCAATCGATTGTACCAATCGAACAAATATTTCCTTAGTTCACTGTGATCCGTTATTACTGAGCTATTGACCAGATATCGTTTTTAGACAATGTTTTTAATATTCTCGCAAACCCTTTTGAATTTTGTGTTCTATCATTCAATTATTAAATCGCAAAACCTTTTTATGTGGGGTTTGATAATTTTGTGTGCAGTTCAATAACCTTGCTGGTTTGGTCAATATTTCAGGCTTTTGTACCGAGATGACAATTCTGAATGTTATTATTGCGAATGAATATAATCGTTCCGTTTATCACATTGGGTACCTAATGACTGGCATCGTCATGTCATCTCCTTTTGTTTGAAAGAATTTTTCTGTAAGAGCTGCAGGGAACTTGGGTCCATAGATCGGTTCCGTTTAAAATTAAACCCCAAACAACCAATAATTGTGCTTGTACATTTAAAAGCGAGTTTCATATTTTGCTGTTTAGAAGACAGTGTACTATTATACCATCCTCTTTTTGACCCATTCTAGATTATCCATTTGCTCTTCAATTCTGCAGCTGTTAGTTATGCTAAAAATATCATTCATGGACTGCGCTTCTCTGAAAATTTATTTTCTAAACTGCAGACCCACAAACAACACATGAGTCTGTTCATCCAAAACGCACATTGAACATCTCCAAATTCGAAGATGTACTTTTCTTATGAACGAGTGCCTGATACCTGACGTCTGTTCTGTTGCATATGTGTACAATCAACACATATAGCGTCAGACATCTGTTAAGCTTCTGAGTGGTATGTATTATCGAGACTCTTCTTGGTATAAACATAATATTTTTATTTTTATTATTTAAGACCACCTCTCATTTTGACTTTATATAGTTTTTTCTTTCAGTGTTATTCTACGCATTTTCATCCAACTGAATATTTGCGATTGGTTGCACTTCAGGAAATCTCTTATACGAATCCCCATCAATTTGTTTTGGTCTGTTTGTCAAAGACTCCAAATTGACACAGAGATCCAAAGACAAACAATTGTCCCAACGGCTTCAAACATGTGGAACGTTTGACCACTTCCATTTGGTGGACATCACTCACCTGTTTCAAATGTTAAATAGGTAATTACACATCAACGTCAACTTCAAATACTCATTTGCACGAAAACATGAATGTCATTAACCAGTTGTGCCTGATCTCCCCAAGCATACGTGTCATACTGCACGTATTTTTAGTAGAATAAAAGCTCAGTTGAGCTGAATATTATTGTTTGCTATTGTTGAATGGTCTGTGTTACTGGGTCGAATTGTGCTTCATGGAGCAATGTTCTTCGTGTTTTGACTCACGTGTACAACAGCATGCTCCAGTTTGTTGTGATAAGTGTCTTGTTCGCCGACCCAGGCAATTTTTCTCTGTGAAATGTATTAAAACTAATAGATAACAATCAACCATTGCAGTACTAAAAAACTTTGAACAAACAACAACAACAGCAAACAACAGAAAGTATTCCTGATAAAATTCCTCTAAGAGAGGGTACGAACATTCAGTGAACCAGTAACGAGAATCCGTCATCCAATTGATGAGCTCTAGGTTACGACAAAAGCTGTTAGGTGTTTCTATTTCGTTCATACCTTTGAGTGGTTTACTTAAAACAATTTGCAGTGGGTCCACCAATGTTTCAATAACTTTAGTGTAAGAACATCCACGAGAGCAGAGTATGTAGAAAAATTGTCCACAGTACATTTTTTTAACAATGTTTGGTCATTGAATTACAGTTTTAATTTCCTGAGTAGCGCAAGTTGGTCAGCGTTACCAGCCTCTGATCAACAAACAATAGTTCGATGTATAACAGCAGTTTTATTGTGTCCTTTGCCGCAGCCATTCATTTTACAATCAATAGTCCTGAGCGTTGACAAAATTGGTTATCGCGCGTGTCTTGATATACATTTTTTTCAGCTAAACGCTAGCATATGTTCGGGATTTTCATTGTAGTCGGATTTTGAAATGTCGCGGAGAAATCATCCATTGCAACAAGGTCGAAAAAGTGAAATGTCGCAAGATGGTACCACTCTCTGTTANATAGGTGACGCAAATCGCAGAACGGAAGTTGCGTGCCAGGAAAATGACGTCGATTCTATTTCTGTACATTTATAACCTTCCGCTTTCTTGCCGGTCTCCTGCAACGATCACCGCAATGGTCTTTAGAAATCAGTTGATTTTTGCGTAGGCGATAATGTACGGGAACAAAGTGATACATTTCTCCCAATACCGTATTCGTATTGTGGTGACTAATGTCCTAAATAGGTCACATAGATTCAATAAAGAGGTTAAATGCAAAGGTTCTACAACGACCTAGGATTGCATTCATCTTTCTGGTCTTAAAATAATCAATTTCATTTTGGAATAATCAATAGAGCATATGCGATTAATTTCTAATGAATCATCTCTGCACCGAACAAATTAATCTGAACTGGGACAATTAAAACCGCTTTTGTCACCTTAGTTTTGAATAATCCATACCTGAGATTCGAACGGTGGGCTGGGATGTTAATACAGCATCTCTCAGTTCGAATGAGATACAGAATAACTCTGCCTTAAATGACACATATTGAGGTTGACGCATGTCATAACTGTTTTGTTCGTGTATTTGAATGTGAGTTTACTCGGCTACGGCTGATTACTCGATTGTTTCTTCACATTACTACTTTTAACGAATTCACATACGCGTATCTGAGTAATCTGTGCCCGGTGGTTTCCCAAAGAGGGAAATAATACTGGGTGGGAGTTTTAGTAGTTCAAAGCTACTCCCGAAACCCTCCCCCCACCTGATCAATCAGAGATTTTCCATGTGAATACATGAGAATATACATGTGACATAATCCAAGTTGTTAGGCCGGACGGGAGGAAAAGCGGTCTTACAACTTCCGTTTCAGCGCAGAAAAATTAATTTTGCATTATGTTGTTCGGATTGGGATCGTTTTCTCTCCTCGTTCCGAAACGGACTGAACATTTATTTTTAGACCGGTGACTTCAAACGAATGAATGAACTACCACCAAATCCACAGCCTACACGTTTATATGTTGAATTTCGTCATTAACTGATCGGGGAAATATCCGAAAACTAGATTCTACCGCGGTGATCAAGAAAAATGGATTCAGCGTCATAATAAGTGAGGCTGATGTTTGTCGTCATTTTTCTGAAGTTGTTCAGCACGAATTACCACTGAACACAGGATTTCTACACTCGGCTTGGCAGTTAGTAAAAATATCGCCTCTTAAAACTGCAGGTTTTTTATGAAGATTACAGTGATTTACTAGTAGAAATTGTGCATTTTCAATTCCATATTTAGCCCAAAAAAGATTAAAGTAGAACACAACCGTCTCAAACATCCCTTTGGTAATTATTTCAAACTGGAGGAAACCTCAAAGCAACCAGTTCTATGTTCACTGCCCCCTTAGAGGTTCTCTATACTTAATGGCTTTGCACTGTGCTAGGATTTCCGCTAAACATAAAAATCTTTGTATATAAATAAGGAAGAGGAAATCCCGTTTCTAGGATTTGAAAGGTTCCTAATACGCTTCTTAAATGAACGTAAAAAACAGTTGATTTAATGATTCTAACAGAGACGAGTGTAGGCATAGTACACCATTGTTTGACGATGAATTCGGACGGCAGGTGAAATTTTATTTCTGGATATTTTCGGTTTACTCGTGTTTTCCACAGCGCAGCACACAACTCCCGTTCACGGTGTACGAATTTCATATCCTAGATGGTTAGGTGCGGTCGCAGTAATGAGGGTAACTAAGAGCAGCGGAACTGAAGTCAAGCGTTTTCCGGATATAATATGGACAGAGACAACTATGAACTGTGCTTCTTGATGGAGTCCGAAATATAGTTTTTCTAACCCGATAACATGTACCCGCAGTACTACTGACAAGTAAGCGTGGGTTTAAATTGAATTAACCATTCTTTGAGAATATCAGATATAATCAATAATTCACAGTTATTTTAATGTTCCACGGATATAAGCTTACTAATTAGGTAAATATATGAATATTCGAACTTGTAACACACATCAACTTTTACTAAACAAACCACCAAGAATAGCCACATGTAGACAACGACCATTTTACCAATTTAAAAAGAAAAGACCATATTGCATGACTGCACGATTTACTTCCATCGACTTGGACCTGGCAAGATCCATGTTGTGGGAATTGATGACTGAGCACCCACCAAACCAACCAATGGAACCAGCTGCAATTAACGAAGTTGTGGAACTATTCCCGAGGACATACTTCAAATTCGAGGGTGAAATATACGAACAGGTGAAAGGAACACCAATGGGATCACCAATTTCCGGATTCATAGCCGAAGCTGTAATACAAAAGGTGGAGAAGGAGGTACTATCAAAGATCATGCCAAAACTTTGGCTTCGATAAGTTGATAACACATCTGTCATCTTGAAGAAGTCGGAACTGGAAAGAACACACAACATCATCAATAACACATTCAATGGCATCAAGTTTACAATGGAGATGGAAAAGGATAAACAACTGGCCTTTTTGGACATTTTGATCATCAGAACGCCATCAGGGAAACTGGAGACAACGGTCTACCGAAAAGCAACGCATACGGTTCAAATTCTCAACTTCAAACGTAATCATCCACACAGCCACAAAAGATGCTGTGTTAGAACCTTGCTCGGAAGAATCCAAATACACTGCAGCACCGACATACTCAAGAAGAAAGATACCTCATCAGAGTATTTGCTCGCAACGACTACACCCGCAACTTCATTAAAGGAACTCTAATCCAAGGAATAAAATAAACAACAGAAGAAGAATCGAGAACAAGAACTACCCTGCCGTACATCAAGGATGTTTCGGAAACGACAGCAAGACTGCTCAGATCATATGGACTCCAAGTCGCCCACAGACCTACCGCCTGTCTCAGGAGACTTCTGTCAAAACCAAAGGAGAAAACAATGAAGAAGGACAAGAGCAGTGTTATCTACAAAAGGAATTGCAAGAACTGCTCAAAACACTATATCGG